>JARYZH020002667.1:0-14374 GCA_030021035.2 Notholithocarpus densiflorus
TTACAATATTTGCATAATAAAGTATTGGTGTTAAGTTGTTCGTAGATTAAAAAAGTGGCCTAAACAAGGATCAATGACAACTTATCATCTAAGTTTTATTATTTTAAAATTATTATGAAACTACAGTGACTTGAGCATTACTCTTTGTTGTGTTATCACTCTCCTGAAATAGTGTTATGGAAGTGTGTGTCACAAACCTCCAGTTTTTTTTTTCCCTGGATTTATTAGAATCAAATGTGGTTATTAACTTCCACTTAACTAATTAAAATGTGGCTGCTTTTCTAGCACTTGTAGTGTGAGGGTTTTTGGAATATCATGGCATTCTTAATGAAGGAAATTTGAGGTAGTATTTGCAATAGGTTTTTTTGAGGCATTAACAAATTTAATGTTATGGAGTGAGGGTCTTAATATGTTCGGTTTTCAAGGTGGTGGCTTTGTTCTAGTCATTATATATGTGTAATGGATTAAAGAATCGAAAGCACGAGGTGGCAAACAAATAATTTAATCTATACGTATGAGACTTTGGTAAGGAGTGGCTAATAACACTAGCATATTTTAACATTCAAAATGCTATTTTAGCACACCTAAAAGTAAAAAATGATGGGCATTAAATGTGTCAAATGCTAAATTTTTTTAGCATTATATTGCTACTCTCTTTTTTATTAATCTCTCACTCTCTCTCTCTCTCTCTCACTCTCTCTCTCAATGGTTTGATCTCGTCACAATGGCAATCTTGGGCGGTGATCTTGCTCCTCTGACGGTGGTGGTCTTGCTCACTGTTGATGGGTTAATGGATTTCTCTCTCTCTCTCTCTCTCCTGTTGGTGGCTGTGGGTTTGGTAATCATCAATCTTGCTATTTGGTTCGACTTAGGGTTGTGGCTAAGGCTCGCAGCTGATGGGTTGTGGATGTGGCTTGCCATTAATGGTCAATTTTGGATTGTGGTTGTGCCGTACAATTTTGGATGATTATTTGTGGGTCGTTGTGGTGGTAGTTGGGTTGATTTTGGGTTATGGTTACGGTAGTCGGTAGTGGTTGGATTGATTTTGAGTAGTGGTGGATTACATTCTAATTTATTTTATGCCAAGTGTCATTTTTTATTTAAATTATACATGCTCTAAATTTGTTGTAAGTGTTCATCCAATTTAAAATTACTCCTCAGCCATTGTACTTCAAGCTCATTCTACACAACTTTCTAACCCATTTGAAACTAATTCAATTTTTATTACCAAAACTTATTTATTAATTAAAGTATGAACTTCAATGAAAATTTTATCATGTTCAAAAAGGCTATTCCTTTTCAATATTTTTTCCACGGTAACTAATTTTTAATAAATTATTTGAAAAATCTAAAAATTAAATAGCATTCCGTCACAAAAACAAAAATTACATTTTAAGTATATAAATAGATTAACAAACTAACTTCTCTTTGTTTTTACTTCATAAAATAGAGTAGTCAAAAATGAAAAACTACACACTCTACTAAAATGATATCTCACAAGGTTTTTTTAACAAAAAAAACCTTTAGTTCCGGTCAAATTTTAAGGCCAGCTATGAATCCTTAATAGATTAGTTAGGGTTGATCACGCATTCTTTTTTTTTCATTCTATTATATTTGAAGTTGTACCCTATGTTACTTTTCTAATTGACATGTCCTTTTTTATATTAATTTTATTAATTATATATATTTTTTGTTTTACTCTATTTTTTTTTGTTCCCTCAACCTAGATCAATTCATTCCTTTTTATGAGTACATTAATCGCTCTTGTTTGAACATATGGCCAAATCATATCAAGCAACTCTATCAAGCAACTCTCTCTTATATTTTACTTTAATATATAAGAAAATATACTACCAAAATAACGAGTAATTTATTAATTTTTAAGGTAGTTTATTTTAGGTAAAATTACAATGATCATTTATTTCAACTATTTTGATTATTTTCATAGTTATGTGATGTCCATATTATATATTGTGGTCCTAAATTTATAAAATTCTAACTTGTTATCATAATTTATTTGGAATGTCATGTCTAAATAAATATAGAATAAGCTTTCACTTTTGAAAAAATAAAGGAAAAAAAGAAGAAAAAAAAGAAGAAGAATGAAGTTTTTGTTTACGTTTTGGTTTTAGTTGTAAAAACCACACTATAGGCGGACTGGACATTACATAAAAGAAACTGGAAAAGAAACAAAAACCCTAAGATTTCTCTCTAACTAAAAGTTTTTCCTTGTCCGTTTAGGTTTTGAAATTTACTTAGTAAAATCGAACGGTCCAAAAAGCGCCACGCCATATAGAAAAACTCTAATATCTCTCTCCTTAACCCCACACGAACTGACAACTAGGGAAGACTATAAATACGCCTCACTCCTCACTCTCACTCTCACTCCTCTAAAAGCTCAAGCTTTCTCTCCAAGAATCCAAAACAAAAGCTCTCTCTTTCTCTGTCTGTCTGTCTGTCTCTCTCTCTCTCAGACTCATAAATCAAACCTCACTCAACGCAAGAAAGAAAGATTACAAGTTTACAATCATTGCCGTTGGGGTTTCACTCTTCTATGACTAAGAGAGGTTCGTTAATTTTTTGAAAAAAATTCTACTCTTTTTTTTTTTGAATTTCTTTTGTTCTATATTTTATTTTTGGGTTTTCTTTATATTTCTTGTTTGAATTTGTCTGGGGTTTGTTGCAAAAAGGTTTTGTGATTTTTCCAGTTTGGGAAATTCAAATATTGTTAAGGGTTTCAGGGGTTTTGTTGAATCTCTGAGAGGTAGGATTATTTTTAAACAATTTCTGATTTTTTAAATTTCCTTTTTCTGTTTTGGGTTTTCTTGATTTTTTCCTGGGGGTTTGTTGCAAAAGGGTTTATGTGATTTTTATCTTTGGGAAATCCAACATTGTTATCTGAATCTCTCTGTTTTTCGTTGAACAGAGCAATCATTGGAGTTTTTTGGAAAAGTCTCACATGGGTTATCTTGATCAAGGTGTGCCCATGGAATCTTCAAAGAAGAGGAAGACTAGAGGCGATGGATTGTCTGTGGCTGAGACATTGGCCAAGTGGAGAGACCATAATGCCCAGCTTGAGTCTTCTGGTGATGATGCGAAACGTGCTCGTAAACTTTCCTCCAGAGGGCCAAAGAAGGGGTGCATGAAAGGAAAAGGAGGGGCTGAGAATTTACAGTGTAATTACGGGGGGGTTAGGCAAAGGACCTGGGGCAAATGGGTTGCGGAGATTCGTGAACCATATAGGGGGAAGAAGCTCTGGCTTGGGACATTTGATACTGCTGACGATGCTGCCTCTGCTTATGATGAAGCAGCAAGAGCAATGTATGCTGCCTCGGCTAGACTCAACTTTCCAGAGTTTGTTTCCACTATGTCGGGTCCTACTCCTGCGGGATTTGAGGCTTCTGCTGATGAAAATACAAGTAGTTTGGTAAAGGATGAATCTACTGATAATGGACAGGAGGAATTGTTGGCTTTTTCTGAAAATGAGTTATTTGATGCGGCAGAACTTATGGCACTATTAGAAGATAATCTTGACTTCACAGATTCAGTACTGGATTTTGGTTTTGATGTGAATCAACTTGGATTCCCTGACACTGAAGCTGACTTGCCAAGTTTGGTGGACACTGAAGGAAGGCATGAGCCTATGTGACAAACTACTCTGTGGATAATGGACTTTTCTGTATATGAATATTTTGATGTGGGATGACTTGGGATAGGGAATTTAGTTTGTTGACTTCATGTAAATGAAAACAAAGTTTTGATCATTATTTGTATTACTTATTGAAAAATTTTGGTAGGGTATTTGTATTTTCTTAACGATTCTGGTTCAATTTGTTCATTTTACAATCTCCTCATTCTTTTTTTTTACCTCACCGTTCTTTGTTTTTTTCCTCAACTGAGAGGTTGCTCTATGTTTCTATAACTGCCTGTTAATGTGTTTCTATAATTGGTATATGGTAGAGGAAGTGTTAACTCTGAATACACATTCCTATGGTTGGTGATGCTGTCAAGATCAGTTATTTTTATAAGTTTTTTGCATTTTACAAATGGTACATTCTTGAATTTTGATTGTTAGTGTTTTGGTTCAAGATGTTCCTCACATCTGGAATATTCATTAAGTGCATTTGAATCAAGAGCTAAGTGAGAGGATAAACAGAGGAACTGAACTGGGATGGCCTTGAACTAGGAGTTTAGTATTGAAAATGTGTCAATTAGTCTATTTAGGGGCTACTGTCAAGTAAATGAGATTGAGGGTTCATTGTGGATGCTTCGTGGTATGGCTCAAAAGATGCTAAGAGCTTTGTATTGCTTGTATATTATTGTTTAAGATTGGGAGGAGCCATACTCTGGCCTCAATTTTTCTTCTTTTTAGCAAAATAAACAAATCACTGTTTAGTATGTTTGTTGCTTGATTGATGAGCTGATAGAACAATATGAGCTGCTGGTTGGTAAAATTAGTGAACGTACTTTATTTGGTGTATTTATTTGTTTTCTATGAATACAGTCAGACATGAATTTTCTTATATGTGTGTGTGTGTGCGCGTGTGTTTCTTTTAGACATGAATTCATTTCTTCTGAGTCAGATCACATACTCACAAATTCTATAACCCATAGTTTAATGTGGTATTGTTTACCTGCTATGCTAAAGTTGCTTTCTAAGCCAGGAGCATAAGTTTTTAAGTAACTTTGTGATCATATGTTGAATTCATTTCCGATGTGCTTATTCCTCCAATCTAGGATTGATGTTTTGAATTCTGTAGTTAACTGCGCAAATAACTTTGTAATTATGCTAGCTATCCTTGTAAAATAAATGTTCTTTACCAGCATCAAAGCTTCTGCAAGAACAAGGTAAGTCTTCATTCTCCTATAGAAGCTAAGACTAGAATACCTATTAAGAGAATTTCACCAGCACAAATGGAAGAGAGGAAGAAAAAGGGACTCTGTTATAACTTTGATGATAAATGGGCACCAGGTCATAAGTGTAAGAGTGCTAAGCTATTTTTGTTAGAAGGTGTAGAGATAGTTCCAGCTTCAGGGGTGCAGATTACTGAAATGGAAGAAGATGGTATGGAGGGTGTCATTAAGTCTCAGGATGAGGGAATAGAAGAGGCTGAGATTACTCTGTATGCACTTGTTGGTAGTCCCACTCCAGGCACAATAAGGGTTAATGGCATGATTATGGGAGAAGGGTTGATCATTATCTTAGATTCTGGTAGTACTCATAACTTCATTGATGCTGCTTTGTTGCTTAAATTATCAAAACACAAGGAGTATGTAGAGATGTGGCGATACAGGTGCAAGGTTATACTTTTATGGTGCAATTACATGTGTTGCCCTTAGGAGTTTGTGAAGTGGTTTTAGGAACTTATTGGCTCAGTACATTAGGAGTAATTAATTGGGATTTTAAGCTCTTGACCATGAAATTTCATCATTGTCAGAAATAGGTTCTGTTAGAAATAGTCAGAGTCCATTTGCTTCTCCTGTCCTATTGGTGAGGAAGGCAGATGGATCTTGGAGAATGTATATCGATTATAGAGCTTTAAACCAAGCTACCATTAAAGACAAGTACCCTATCTCTGTTATTGATGAATTGTTGGATGAACTTCACGGGGCTTGTCTCTTTTCTAAATTAGACTTGAGGTCAGGATATCATCAAATTAGAATGAGGGAGCAAGATATCCCTAAAACAGATTTTCGAACTCATGAAGGCCACTATGAATTTTTAGTGATGCCATTTGGGTTAACAAATGCCCCCTCAACATTTCAATCTTTAATGAATGAGGTGTTTAAGCCATTTCTTAGAAAGTTTGTTTTGGTTTTCTTTGATGATATTGTAGTTTACAGTAGATCTTTGCCTGACCATCCAGCATCTTAGAACTGTCTTGGGGTTATTAGCTAAACACCATTTAAATGCCAAGAAATCCAAATGTATGTTTGCTTGTGAGGAAGTGGAGTATTTGGGGCATCTCATCTCAACAGTGGCCTGTCCTTAACGATGTCAAGCCTTGAGGGGATTTCTGGGTCTCACTGGTTACTACAGGAAATTTGTTAAAGGTTATGGTCAGATAGCTGCACCCTTGACTGCTCTGTTGAAGAAAAACTCTTTTGTCTGGTCTGACCTTGCTGCTCAGGCTTTCCAACAGCTCAAGCTTGCTATTTCTAATCCTCCAGTGTTAGCCCTTCCAGATTTTTCCAAGACTTTCACTGTGGAATGGGTTTGGTCTTGGTGCTGTTCTAATGCAAGACCAAAAGCCTATTGCATTTCACAGCCAAGTCTTAAAAGGTAGAAGTTTGGTTCTTTCTACTTATGAAAGGAGTTCCTTGCTGTGGCGGTAGCTGTTCAAAAGTGGAGGCACTACTTGGTGGGTAAACCTTTTGTTATAAAAACTGATCAGCAGAGTCTTAAATACTTGCTGGATCAAAGAGTGGGTACTAGAGCTCAACAAAGGTGGATTACTAAGCTCCTTGGTTACAATTTTTTGGTTGAGTATAAGAAGGGTAAGGAAAATGTGGTAGCAGATGCTTTGTCAAGACAAGGGGAAGAGTCCATGGATGTTTCTACTGCTGATTTGTTTTCTGCAGAGGGTGATGAGAGTATTTCGAGTACAATGAGCCGAAGACGTAAGATCTTAGGAATTTAAGAATTTTAATTTGCAATGACATATTTGAAAAAAAAAGGGTAATTAAAATAGTATCTTATATATGTTAATGATTGCTCTACAGGGTGTTCCCAGCAGAGGCTTGTGATGATCTTGGAGGAGAATTTTGTGAACCTGATCATCAGAAAGGAGTTTACTAAAAATCCGATTCACAAAGGGAAGTTTGTGATGCTAATATATAAGGGTCATCTTCTATTTTCCCTTCTTGGTTTTGCTGTTGATGTTTTTCTTTTGTTTATGTTGTGAAAAACTATAACTTGGCAGTGTATGAAACTATGAATAATGATGCACTCATCTTAGAAGCTAATTATGTAACTTTCTTTCAGCAGAATAATATCATGGATGAGTCAAATGAACATTTTGGTGAGTTAGTAGTAATGGGAAATCTAGTTATAGATTGTTATTATGCATTGAAAAGAATTGCCTATGCTTGCCTATTTTGATAAACATGAATTTTCAGTTTTAAGTTTTAGATATTAGAGACTGCCAAGAAGTTCTAGTCCTATGATGCAATTTCGTTTGCTTGCGAAGGCACCATACCATAGAAATTAAAGCTTCCAAGATCCAGAATTTGATGCACATTGAAATTTTGAATGATATCTGAATTGTCCATTACCTATTTACCTTAGAAAAAATGTACAAATTCAAACCAAAGGAGAGCAGCATCAAAGAAGTAATAACCTAATTCCTACTATTTCTTTCTTAGGGTAACCCAATTCGTCTGCATAATCAATATGTGATCCAAGATTAAGACAAAAAATTGGAGCTGAATTTATAAAACCCCTGCTTATTAAAAAATTTGAAATAGTGAGATTCAAATCATATACCAAAAGATATAAATACTACGAAGTTTTAAGCATTTCTACAGAATTAGAAGTTGCTTTGTGACAGAAGAGCTCCAATAATGATGGTGACATAGTAGAACTCAGACACTTAAGTTCAATCAGAAGAGAGTAATTTAACAACTATATTTTCATAGACTGAATCTACAAACAATGTTACTGTTCACTGTTTTCAGTTATCCCCTCCAAAATCAGATACTGCAAAGCTATGGAGTACTTTGCAGTTCTGATACTCACTGAGCTGCCACTGCCTGAATTGCTACTGATTTTCAAAATAAACGATCCTAAGCAACCACCTGGAGCACAACATCCCAATACAAATCATGTAATTTACAATGAGATTCAAAAAACAGCACAAAAGTGCACATAATCAGAGAGAAATAGACAATCAGGCAATTATCTTTCATGACCAAAAATGGTCATGACAACCAACCTTTAATCGTAAAAATAGTTGGAACCCATAGAAGTTAAGAAACAAATATTGTTAGTACTTGTCCTAAAAGAATATTAAGCTAATCACTTGAATGGTAATGTCAACCTGCTCACTCACTTAGCATGATTAACTGGGTTGTGACATAAAGCTAGAGTCTCTTCCACGATGATTATTCTATTTCAGTTTTTTTTATCATCTGAATTTCCTTTTCCTACGCCCAACCACTTTGATGATGAGTTGCGAATTCCTATTTGAGATATGAGTTTGAGTCGGCTTGCTGAGATCTTGAGGTTATGATTATTCATTTTTATAGGCCTCCTGTTACCTACAGACAAGAGATTAGGCAGTCAGAATAATATCTATCGGATTTGGAGTCTTCCCATCATGAACCATTGGATTTCTATGGTTCCAAAGAGACTATATAATGGTGAAAAGGGATTGGAGATACGAGTTCTTCTCTTGATTAATTTATTAAATCTTTTCTTATGATACAGGTAGAAAGCCATTGAATGGCAAGGGCTTGGTTTAAACTTAAGGTATAGACTATAGATTGAGAGATGAGAACCATGCCATACAGCTCTTGTGAAACCTATCAAACTAATCAACTATGAAGATAGTTGTGATACAAAACCCTTTAGGTCTATGTATATTTTCTTGTATCCGAGCTCCTCCCTCCTAGTAGCAACAAGTTGCACCAATTGCTTCTCTTCAATAGCTTTCGGATTTGCAAGTCTAGATGTTGACTATAAATCCAATCTTTTGTATTCTTTAAAGCCACTTGAAGGTTTGGAATTGCCTTTGTGGTTTCCAACACCAATCCAATACACACAAAGGAATCAAGATGTTTGGTCGGGTTCTCCTCTCAAAGGGTAAGTTAATTTGGAAAGGGTGAAGGTACGGAGGCTACAAAGATTTTTCTCTAAAGGGGATATGATAGTCTCAGCCTTCTCTCTACATTTTTAGGGTTAATCATGGATATATTAGTCACAATTGAGGCTTCATTGGCTATAAATACAATAAAGAAATAACCAAAGTTTTTCTCTAGTGAAAATTCACTAGAACCAAATTCAGACCCCTTTCAAGCAAATATTTTTGGGTAATTATTTTCCGAAATCTGTTGAACTTGCCTAACATGAGATTCTCGCTCAAGTGAAAATCTTACTATAGCACTTTATACACTGTCATCTTACTTGATCTTCTTTGACACAATGCAATTACAAATGAATTAAATTTTAGTGTATATTGAATAATATGATTAGAAATGAAATATTTGACACAAAATTTAGCCAACACGGAATATCCTAACAAAATTTATTATAAAATGACTTTTTTTTTTTTTTTTTGAGAAATTATTATAAAATGACTAGATACCAAATGCAATTACTGTCACGTCAATAATATTATAAATAATTTTCCTACTTTTTTGTTACACGTGTTTAAAAGGTGATACTTCAGTTTGTAAAGCATATATAATAAAAATTGGAGTGCCTATTATTCTAAAATAATGGGTATTAGAATTTTTTTATTTATTTTTAGAAACAATGGGTATTAAAATTGATTAGGCGTAGTTGAGCCTATTTTTTAATATGTGATTTGATAATGTGGCATATTGAGATTGAAGGGTATAAAACTTGAATTTTACACCACATTTTTATAAATTTAATCTCTTCTAATATATATATATATATATATATTTATTTTATCTATAAGACCAAGACATCACTTTTATTTACCTAGTAATTTAGAATTTGGACATCAAAGTCATTCCCCCAAATAAGTAAATACTAGTTCTATATATTTTGCTTTGCGAGTATTTTTTTTTAAAAGAAAAAATCAGTTCATCTTATTAAAGAAGGCTGTAGTACAGAAAAAATCAGTTCATCTTAATCAGTTCATCCTATTTTGCTTTGTAAATCAACCTGTAGTACAGAATTAACATCTTATGGAAGATACTTCCGTCCGATGTGCGTTTGGGTTAGGATAAAAAATGAAAATTATTTCACTATTCGGTTTATTTTTGTTAATATTTATAGGTCTCATTGCACTTTTTGGCACTATTTATGAGCCCCACTGTACTATTTCAACTAACTTTTACTTTTATTTATACTATTTTCAACAATAATTTTTTAATTTCAATAAAATAAACGATATCTAAATTCACCTAAACTAACTAATAGGTTGGGACATAAAATAGCACTACATGCCAGTGCGTTCCATCTAAGGACAATTTTTGAGTCTCTGACGTGTAGGCTTGTAGCTGAGTCCAAAGTTGGGCAGATAAAATCTGAATGGTATAAATTATCACACACCTGGATTCATTGTCTCCGGACTCTGGAGTCTCACCATAGTCACACGGAAGTGGAACCATTTGATTTGAATAGATTAGTCTGTATTCTGTTTTGGAATGTACCTTTGTACACTCATATTTTTTAAATGATGTAAAGAAATATTCTCATTCAGATATATTCCATTTTACTTAACCAATTATATTACCTATCAAAAGAAAAATCTCATTCAGATACTAACAAAATTTTATTTAAATAAAGTAATAAACAAAGAAAGAAAAGTGAAAACATGGGAACATGATCTCTCTATTTTAAATATTGTCAATATTGTTTATTTCAAGATTCATATTAATTTATTTATTTTATCTAATACTTTATAGATTATCACGCTGATACACCTTCCAACAAAAATAACAAGAAGATTTTAATTCCCCACTATTTGGGGTCGATTATGGATTCTCAACAAATTAGTTGAAGTCAGTCACATGTAAGGGTGCAACCTAGTGGTTGGAAGTTTTGGATGAGTTGTAGACCCAAACATTGTGAGTTCAATCCCAATAAAGAGTTCCCTTGAACTCCCAATATATGGTTCTGGTGGGTAAGGTTGTGTATTTGTGTTTGCTCTTTAGGGGAGGGTTCAAAGGACCCTGCCTTGGTGAAGTTCTTCATCATAAAAAATTAGGGTCGGTAGTATATATTATTTTCTTCCATTTTATTTTATCTGCAACTATATTTTCTATTACTTATCTAATTGATAAGTTTATTTTTTTCTTGATTCTAACAATGTAATTTTGAATTTTCATCTAAGTTGTTTCATTTCCCCAACTTGTACTTATTCATTCTTTCTTATTGGTGTACTCGCTTTTGATAGTTTGTATACCTTTAAATTTGTAAATTTTAATTTGAAACATAGTTAGTAATATATGACACTTGTATAATGCAATAAATATATGGACGTGTATAAATTTGACATCTTTCAACAAAAGTACATATAAAAAATTCAGCATAAAAATACAAAAATAGAGAAATAACAGTACATATATGTATTTAATAACAGTACGTTTATTATTAAAAAATTTGCCATAAAAAATATTGAAACATTTTTCATATACTTTTTTTATTAGATAAATACAATAATCTCTTTGTATTATGTTTAATAGAAGCTTCTCAACATTCTGATTTGAAATAATCTAATTACTTAATAAAGAAAATTAATTCAATAATAATTAATAATTCAACAATAACAATGAAATGAATAAATTAATTAATAGTGTTTGGTATTATGTGAAAAATAAGAAATGAAATGTAGGGTGAGTTATAAAATAGTGTATTAAAATAGATAAAATAGATTTAAGAATTGCTTAAAACTAAGAGATTGTTACCATCCTTTCTGCCCCATTTTTCGTAAGAGATTGTTTCAAGTACAGTTTATATCAGAAATTGAATTTATAAATTGAAATAAACGCGTTTGATTTTGTATCATTGGTATTAAACGTGTAAGTATGCACAAATTTTAATTTATTACATTCGTACGATAAGTATTATATATGTTATGCACGTATATTAACTAACTAGGATTTAAATTATAAAATAAAAGAAATAGAGAGGTGTGGACAATTCAATAGTTTAATTCTCTTTATTTTTTTTTCTTTTTCTTCAGAGAGTTTTAACTTATGGTACTATAAGTGGAAATTGAATCTTAAATTTCTTATTCAACAATTTAGAGATTTTATTAATTCAACTAATTCTCTTTTTTATTCATTCTTATAAGAGTTTCATCTCTCCTCTCACAGCACAGGACAGAAGGTGTGGACAATTCTTGACGTTGGTTTTGAATAATAGATACAAAAGAGAAAAGTAAGAAATGTGAGTTACATAGATTCATCCACGTGTTCCTCTTGCAAACGTATATAAGTCTTCTAGCGGAGAAAATACATGGTGTTTCAGATGCGTGAATCCTCTGACGGCGCATACCTTTTAGTGACCTAAACACCATTAGTTACATAGATCCACGTGTGCAAAGGCTTGCCTGCATTATCTCCACGCGTTCTCCTCTAATAGGCCAACTGGATATTCCTAAGGCTAGTCTATCCTAAAGCATACCCAGATGGACCCCACCCTCCTCTAGGACATGTATGTCTCAACTCTCAAATCAAACTCAAAGCCAAAAAATAAAAAAGACCACTTTTTTCTCTGAAATTCTCTTTCCTATTTTTTCCAACAGCAAAAGATTTTTTTTTTCCATAATTGAGAGAGAGAGAGAAATGTACGGTCAATAATCCTCGTACCTCGCTCAAAACTCACAAAAGCTGCTATGCTATTGCTCAACAATGGAGAACAACAACAACAACAACAACAATTCCAGTTTGTTGTTTTAGTTACGAAATGGAGCTGTTGACCTCTTCAACTACGACTTTGTTTCCGATTAAGATAGTAAGTAAATTTAGAGGAGGTAGAAAGAAGAGGGTATCATTGCGGTCTCAACAAGCAGGAAGAGTATCGATAAGGTGCTCAGCAGAGCAGAGTAGTAGTAGTAGTAGCAAAAGGATTGATCATGGCAGAAGAGAAGGAGAGAGTACTGGAAGTGGAAGTGGAGGAGGAGGAGGAGGAGGTGGGTTCACGAGTCCTGCCATGGAAGTCACCACATTTGATCGGAGCTTTGGGGACACGTCCGAGTTTCCTGTTTGGGAAAAGCTTGGTGCTGTTGTCAGACTCAGCTACGGAATCGGTCTGTTCTTTTTATTTCAATTCTTTTTCCCCAACTATTCATAATTAACTTTATGGGTCAAAAGTTAATGCTATAAATGTAAAATAAAAGGTAGTTTCAGATTGCTTTTTTTTTGTTTTGGTAAAAGAGGAATTCATTAGAAGAATTAAAATAAATAGTACTAAGACCAAACATCATGTGTTTGGTGGCAAAACCGTAAAAGTGTTACTCTTTATTTTGGGAAAGGCAATATTTGTGCTTCAATTAAGAATTTACTCCTTTTTCCTGCTATGCGATTCTGTTTTCTTTGCTTCACTTCTTCTTCTTCTTCTTGTTGGTGAATTAAAAAAAGTACAATAATTCAATAGTTGTGGAGGGAGAGTTTTGAATTTTGAAGGTCTCCATTAGAAACACTAGAAAATGCCAACAGATTGAGCTACAAGAGCTCTCAAATGAAGTGATATATAGTATTTACCTATTCGTTATAATTTACAAGGTTTTTGATTGGCTTAGTGATTCCTAAGACCTCATGATATCTATGAGTGGAAATCTCATATGAGAGTGTGAAGCCTGAGGGAATCTGAAATTCTCGGAATCCTAGTTCAAAACTGTGAATTTCTCATGGAAATCCTTAACTGATTCTCAACAAGTGATGAGAGTCCTAACAAGATTCTGTGAATAAAATGACCTCATAGTATTTTGTTTTGATGACAATATTATAGCTCAAAAAGTGTTAGTTCTACTTCTACCAAGGTATGGTCTTGGGAAGGAAGATCCTACCATTTAGTACTTTTGTAAGATGTGGGAAGTGGTTGTCTTCAAAAACAAAACCTACTTACGCAGGCACTTGACAGCTTGAGACTTCTAGAGTTGCCATTGTACCGGACAATGGTAGTATATCAGTATGGCTATCTGTGCAGACTAGATTGGCCATGTTTAAGCTTTTAATAATGTAACAAGAAAATTGTTATTAGTTTCTTCATAAAATTTTTGTTCGTTTACCCTTTTATAATCAAGAGAAATAGAGAAATAAATTCCTAAATAAAAAGTAACACACACACTGTGTTCATAATGTTTATTTTGGTTCCGTTATATCAGGTATATATGGTGCAATGGCTCTAGCAGGAAGGTTCATATGCTCAGTCACTGGAATCGATTCAATGGGAGGCTTCCATCCATCATTAGACGCCATACTAGAAGGGCTTGGATATGCTGCTCCTCCAATCATGGTCCTTCTGTTCATTCTTGATGTAAGATTTGGTTTATTACCTAATAGCTTTAGAAATTCCCTTCCCTTTTTTGCTCTTGTTTTAGTTTTTGTGCTTTATTCTTTTGTTACTTCCTGCATCTTGAGCAATCACAATGTATGCATCTTGCCAACACTTTCTAAAATTTGATATTTAATGGAAAAAAGGATATCTTTTTTTTTTTTTTTGGTGGGTGGGGGG
>JARYZH020002668.1:0-14373 GCA_030021035.2 Notholithocarpus densiflorus
AAAGAGGTGGAAGCTGCTAATGAAGTTGAAATTGAAGAAACAAGAGTATAAAAAACGCAAGGGAAAGGCAAAGAATATGGAGGCCAAAGCGTCTTATTCCCAGTTCATGTTGCATATCAAAGAAAGGTTATGTTGCCTGCACTAACTTTTTCAAGATATTGATTTTGTCATACTGAAAAGTTTAATGGTTTAATTGGATTAGTGAGTGTATCATTATCATCATTGCTACTTAAGATGATGAAATAAAAGGAAATTGAAAATCATTTTATTTAATGTCAAGGATGTACTTCAAGAAACCAAGATTCTTCTTACTTCAACACTTTAAAACTCGAGGACAAGTTTTCTCTACCAGGAGAGAATGACGCAAGTAGCAAAGCTAATATCATTCTAATTTTATTTTAGGTGTCATGACCAATTTATAATTTTTTGGTTTTTAGAGATTGGTTGTCCTAATAGTCTTATTTTGGTTTTATTTGAGTTTAGTTATTTAGTTTGGGCTTACTAGTAAAAGCCCAAGGAGTCCAATTCTTATGTCCCACTAGGAGTGGAAGAATAGGTATTAGTCATCTATTATATGGATGTAATGCTTTCTATTCAGAAAGAGGATTAAGTTTCTAAATTTTTAGAGGCCATGAAGCTTTGTTTGATACAACCTTCTCGAAGTTGTGATGCCTAGGAAATCCTAGGTGTGATCCCTAGAAGTTTACTGTTTTTCTTTTTCGTTCTTAAATACCCAATAACTTAAAACCTTGCAAACACACATTGGTTTGTAACCTTTTAAACCCTAAAATCCAAAATTTCAAACCCTAAACCACCCATCCATTAAATATCCCCAACAATGCTTATAGAGAGCCAAAGCACTTTTCATGGGTGACTGTTCACAGCCCTGGAACAACAATCTAAATCTTAAATTATCTTTTTTATTTCATCCCTAAATCCTACTATTGTTGAAGCTGAAATACTTATTTTTGTAGACCGTATATGAATGGACTTTGACATCTCTTACATCTTCTATTGCAGACTTTCTTGAGTTCTTGGATTCCTTGAGCTTTCATTAATTTTTTGTTGTACCTTTTGTTTTATTTATTTATAATATGTTTTTGCTTTGCTCCTTGCATACACCCCATGTATTTGGTTAGCATCCCTTTGCTTTATTTATTTATTTATTTTAATGGATTATATATAAAAAAAAAAGGTGCCTAATTTTTTAATGTCCTATTGTCCAAATAAACTCACAGCATCACTACATTCCAAACCGGTTGGGTTCTGATAAGTTAGTGTAAGATTTTTTTTTTTAATTTTTTTTTTTTTAATATTTCAGAGAAATATGTTTACATTTTGCATTATGTTGTGAATATATGTCAGTCCTTATGTCATCAGTATGAAACTGCAGCTTTGAGTTCTTTGACTGAAAGTAGATATTTATGTCTTTCGTATGCCGTCGAGAGTTGCAGATTGCAAAGGAGCTACGAGAGAGAGGAATTTCAGCTGATTATTATCATGCAGATATGGATGCAAATGCTCGTGAGAAAGTACATATGCGGTAAAGTCAGTGTTTTAATATAAAATGTTGTGAATTGCAATGTGTTAAGTGGCTAATGAGCTCTATCTCAAATGGCACCTCCTCCCCTTGTAGAAGCAAGGTAGAGGGTGAGGTCATGTGAATTGCAATAGTATTTAATTCTTTAATTTTTTGTCATCATGGAGCACAAAATGATTAGGGGTGTACATGGATTGGGTTAGAAGGTTTTATGATTCTAAGTAAATTTTTCCTAATTTGATCAGGTCTATCAACAAAGTTTTTTGTTAAGAAAAATGCTAGGACCACTAAAAGTTACACAACTTTTGCCACAACTCACCTCGTGTTGTGGCAAGTTGTGAGCAATGAAGAAAAAGTGGTGGGTCCATGTGGGTCCACACCTCCACCACTCACAACTTGCCACGTGGTGAGTTGTGACTAAAGTATGCAATTTTGTGGTCTTAACATTGTTTTAAATTAAACACATACTACGTCACTCTCCACCAAACCAACACTTTTGTTTTTCTTTTTTTCATTCTATTTTTCCTGTCCATGTCTTATTTATTTATTTTAAGTAATCTCCTCCAATTTTCTCCTTTTTATTCTCCTCCGCATGTTTGCTTCACCAATTTTCTAGAATCTTCATTTCTTCTCCTACCTTCTTCGTTCTCTCTTCTTCAATTTTTCTCCTGCCTTATTTCTTCTTTCCTTTATAGATGTAACAGATCTCCATCCCTGTTTCTCTCTCGTTCTCTCATCGTCTTCTGTTGCCATCGTGCTCTCCCCCTTGCAGTCCGCTTCTCCCCATCACGGTACCAACACACTCCTCCATGGTTGATCTATTGTGCTGTGCGTCTATGATGA
This sequence comes from Notholithocarpus densiflorus, assembly GCA_030021035.2. NCBI lineage: Eukaryota > Viridiplantae > Streptophyta > Magnoliopsida > Fagales > Fagaceae > Notholithocarpus > Notholithocarpus densiflorus. Next base: position 2,384 of record JARYZH020002668.1, read on the forward strand.
AGAAAGGGAAATGGACTCACCAGCTACCTTGTGATTGATGAAAAAATCTGTGCTTGAATGGTCATTGACAAATACAGAGGATTTGAGATTCTCTTACAAAGGCAGAAAAGGAGTTGTTTTTGGCATTTAAATGGAGGTTAAATTGGATTTTTGAGAAAAAAGTAAGGGCAGTTTCAGAAGAAGACAACAACTTTCCAGCAGTAAAGAGACTTGTTTAGCTTGCGTTTTGGTATTGTTACTCTGAGGGTCCAATGCAAAAACGCGAAAAAACACCTTTGTGGTCCCAAAAGGCAGGTTGTGAAAACTATGCCAAACGCTAAAATTCACTATTTGAAAACGCCATCGTGCATTTTGGGTCCAAATAGCTGAACCAAATGGGCACTTAAGACCCATCAGGTTGGTGTGTACGTTAGGAATCCAAAAAATTTTAAAATTTTTTCCAATATGTTAATTGAGTATTCTGCAGCTAGTTGTGGTGACAGTTTCACCATTATTTTAAATTTCTTAGTTTCCCAGAAAAATCCTCGTGTGGAATTGAATGTCTTTGTCTTGGCAGGATAAAACTGGGGATTGGGGTAGGGAGATGTGGGGTGGGGTTGTGAATCAATTGTGAGCTCTTATCTTGTGCACCCCAAGTCTTGCAGTTTAAAGCTAAACAGTTTTGAATTTTCCATGGTGTGAATTGCGTCATGTCTGCGTAGTTTGTGCTATAGAAGTTTCAATGGACCTCCATTTGAAGGGAAAAATAGTATATCAAGTGTCATTTTGTCTGCTGGAAAGGCTTCAGGGCAGTCCAATCTTTGGTATTTGAGGGATTAAATACCAAAGATTGGATGCAAGCATGGTATAATTTTAAGGACAAAGTTTGGATGCAAGCATGTAACCATTAGCAGCTTATTTATGTGCAAGATAGTCTTGCATTTTGTTCAGACTATAATTACTCAGTGTCTAGGCTGTCATTTGCATAATACTATACACTATAATAAGAGGACAATCGATGTAGGATCTTTAAAATTCAGTACTAAATTAGGGTTTTTGATCTTGAAGGGTTCTTAAATAGACCTTGATATTTAATGGTGTGGGTTGGGCTAGTTAATAAAAAGATTGGATCTTGAATGAGTCTGGTTGTTGTTTGGTTTAAAAGAATGAATAGAATGAGAAACAAAGAAAGAAAAACCCTAAGCAATCACACTCTCAAAGGTGAAGCTTAAAATAAGCTGTCATAATTCTACTTATCAAAAAAAAAAAAAAAAAAAAATGCTGTCATAATTCTTTTAAAATTCACTGTCTCTATGAGTGTTACTGATTACAATAAAGCCTTTATAAATAACCTATATCTTTAAATAGCAAAGAAAAATACTTAAGAAGAAGTTAGAACCAAATAGAAAAAGAAATCAAAACATAATATAAGACTCGTGCTTTGGTGAAAAAAATTTGGAAATTACCAGTTTGCCCTTATTCCAGTTGAACTTAATTAAAATTGTTCCAGCTCAAATAAACAATAAAGTAAGACTCGATTTGACTTAGACTAACTAAGCAAGGTCCCAAGAGAGATCTCCACTATCCCAAAACATCCCAAATTAATGCTTGAGCCCTAGAATCAGCCTTTCCTCACCTCTTACAAATCTTCTAAGGTGGCTGCCAGTTAGATTCCCCATCAACCATAGTTCCTTTCATGGATTGGATACTTTTGTTTTTGTGTGGGTCTCTCTTTAATAAGTATAATATTTTGTGGAAGTTAAGATAGAAATGGATTTTGTTGGCTTATTCCGATTGGTGAACACTTTAAATATTTTGTGATGCTGCCTTTTCTTTCAAACATTGACATTCTGAGTCTTTTTAATATGTTTGATAACACAGGTGGAGCAATAACAAGTTGCAAGTTATCGTTGGTACAGTAAGTATGACTGCAATTCTCAGATCTTTATTTGCTTAATGTCGGTTTACCATTTTAATACCTTCACTTGCATTTCCAGGTAGCATTTGGTATGGGAATCAACAAACCAGATGGTTAGTATTTTGTAATTACCTGTTTCTCTGGGATATACTACTACAGATTATCTCATTGCACTACTAATGATGAGTTTAATTAGTTCATGAAACTAAAATACCACAAAAATACTATTTGAAGTTTGAGAATGAACTATAGTCCATCATTTGTTACCATGTATATCTCCAAATGCACATACATACATTCAGGCTCGCACATTCACAGCGGGTATGCTAGTTGCATTGCAAAAATGAGTCAACAGAGCCATAATTCCCTTTGTATTCTTTTTCCATCTGGCTATATGTATGGCCAATCTGGCATGGCTAGAGTTTATTCATTTGTAATCATGTTTTTATTACCACATCGAGCCACTTTGGCCTCATATGATGTCCTTTTAGCACATTCAGTTTGGGTTCAGTTCCACTTACTGATGATTGATTGACTTTATGCGATCGAATAGACTTCCCTTCTCTTTTGATCAACTGGTCTCACAAGTAAAAACATTTTTTCCCCTGATTTTACTCATTTAAAACATGTCACAATCTTGGATCAGTTTGCTCAACCCTTTTGGTGTCCTCTTTATGTCTGGTAATTCTGTTATGTATTGGCTTATAAGAAATTGATGTAGGACTCTAATGCAATACATGGAAGACGTTGACCTGGCACGGTGACGTGGCACTAGGGAGTGATATGGCACAAGGCTAGCAAAACCTAAGGGCTGTATTTCACACGCCCCATGTGGTTTTTGTAGCTAAATCCGCATGTGCCAAATTTATTGTAGTATTTGAAAATTGAAAGGAAAATTAGTTAGAGGCACACACGCATTCTAGATTTTAGGAAGTTGTTAGAAGTAGAAGCCATGTGCTATATTAAATATAGCATGTGATTAATATGTTACAATTGTATTCTAGCATGTGATAAATGTGAGTTAGTTATGGATGATGTCATCACCTATAATTAACCCGTAGGCTATAAATATTCATGTATAAGCATTGTAAAGAGTCCTTTTGTTGGTGAATGAAAATAAGCCTTTGAGAGCTTTTCCTTGAGAACTCAGTGTTCTTTGTTGAGGTGCCTAACTACCTATCAATTTGTTCTAAGCAACTCTCATTCTCAAATTCAATCTAGCCTAAACAACAACCCAACAACCCATCACATTCCCTGCATCAGTTTTAACTACATGGAACATGTGAAATACAACCCCTAGGCTTTGCTGGCCTTGTGCCATGTCACTCCCTCGTGCCATGTCACCATGCCATGTCAACATCTTCCATGTATTGCATTAGAGTCCTACATCAGAAATCCACTGCATAGTACATCATGACAACTTGTATTAGTAATATCTTGGCTTTTCCTCAATCTAAAACCATAATTCCAAATGAAAAAGTTCAAGAATAAGTGCCTATGGTATTTAGTTTATGTTTTGTTTGATTTTTCTAGAGTTGGGTAATTTTGGGTATGGGCCATATTTGTAGGCCTTGGGTTTATTTTTACAAATAAATCAGTCTTATTGAGTTTTTATGTGTGGAATTTGGTTCAATTCAACTAGGGCTTGGATTATTGGTCAAAGTAGGAGTGCTAGTTCTATTAGAAAAAGTTAGGATATAGGTTTTATATAAGTGTATAATACTCATACAGAGATGGAGTTGATTAATAAAACATAATTTTTATTAGTAAAATTATCCCTTATCTATTAACAAAAGAAGAAGAAACTATATTTAGTTGGCTTGATTTGTTGGGTTTGGCAGGCAGACAGACACAGATGGTGTTGTTTCTGTGTTTGTATCTCGAATGTGATTGGTATCTTGATATGGTTTGGGAACTTTCTCTTCCACCTTGAATTTGCTCAAATGCTTCATTGATGGCCGAGGTTTAATGCATGAGGTTGTGGAGTTTGCAGACCAAATAACTCTAGAACTAAGCACCAAATTTGATAATGCTTGAGGTTTAATGCTTCATTTAGTGTTTGTCTTGTTGATTTATCTTTCTGTTGTTCTGTGTTTCTCACTTTGTTTTTTAAGTCTTATTTTTGGGTTTAAATTTCAGTAGATAAGAATAGATTTGTATATTCAGGAGATAAGAGGTCGTTCCTTGGTGTGATGTGATGGCAAGTGCCTTCTACCTAAAGTGACCAATTGTGGGTTTGGTTAAGAATCAGCCTCTTCAAAAAATATTGGAAGTAAGGCTGCCCACCAATCACCTCTCTCAGTCCTCACAAAAATGGGATTTTTTTGCATTGGGTACGATCTTTTAAGAGTAGATTGGTATATTCAGGATTTGCTGGACATTAGCTGTATCAGTTGCCCAAGGATCTTATTCCTTTAATGTATTTTAGTCTAGTAATATGCCTTTATGTGGGTACCTATTAGTTATACAGAAGAGTTAATGTTTTCATGTTTGTATTGCTAACAATGAGTTGTGTGTAATTTCTGTGCAACTCTTTCACTCATAGGAGAGCAGTTTAATAACAATTCAGAAGCTTTTAAGCTGTTTACAGATTGTATGATGTAGCCATAATCCTTCAATGATGCTGAAGGGGTTGTAGGTTGTGAGGTCTAGAAAATTAATATTCTTTCTCGTCTTCTTACAAGTTTTAATTATCTGCAGTGCTGCTTTAATTTCAAGTCACTGTCAGTCCTTGCTTCACTACTAGATAATCCCTGCTTCAACTGTAATCCTTTCTAACCTTAAAAAACTAACAACCTTAATCCTGAAAAATAGCTGCTATCCTTAATTTTCTGCAACATGGTTCCGACTTTTCATCAACCTTTTGCCTTCCTAAGTCAACTAAATAAAAAACCATAACTCCCCAAGAAAGCCTTATGGACCTCGCTCACCTCATAGAGGTAAACAGCGTACGTTGATTCAGTTTTCTTTCCTTCATCACCATGCCCAGATATCAGCTGCTTCAATCACATTCTGGAAGGACTTCCATTTGTTTAAAAGAGAGAGTGGGTGCATTACTGAGGCAGTTTCATGCATGCATCTTGCAGAGGCAAGAGAGTATACTTATAAAAAAATTTCAGTTGCATACTTGAAGGAGTATATAGGGCTTTGGTGATATAAGAGATGGAGGGAGGCTTTTTTATTTTTAAAGAAATTATGACATAAAATAAAAAGAAAATGGAGTTAGGGTTGGAGGGTGTATAGCCCATATGTCAATTCATTATCAACTTTTTCCATCTGCGACCAGGGTTGTAAATTTTATCTTGCATGTCTCTTCTGAGGAGAAAAACAAAAAGAATGACGCTTATTTATCAGGAAGCCTATATACGTTGAACTGGATTTTTCTTAAGAGATGCAGTCTCAGGTTACTTTAATCTCTGATGCTGTGTCTCTTTTTTAAGATCTTATTTGTATGTATAAAAAAATTTGGGACTAAGGCTTTGCTGTTGTTGTTGTTGTTGTTGTTGTGCTTGTATATATGGAAAACTTACATTCTTATCAGTCACTCCTCCCCTCTCCCTCCCTTTCCAACACAAGAAAAAGAAGACTTGTTGGTAATCATGTATGATACTATGATTAAAAAATTTAATCATGTATGATACTGATCCTATTGATGGACCAGGTGCTTCCCTTTGTTGGAGACAAAACTCAGACCAACTATCAGTTCCCAAAATCTTGTAATAGATGGGATGTACCTGTAACTATCAATCATAAGTTTATGGTAGGATCATTTGGAGAGTGAGCCCTTTCTTTACACTAGGTCTTGTGTTATGAAATTAGTAGCTCTTTCCATTTCACGAGAACCAACCTGCTATTAGGCCTTGAGCTAATTGATGAGCCATTGGGCAAGGTGCCACTTATGAAGGGCTTAGGCCTTTTGCTCAACTTGTTTCATGAAAAAAAGAGGGGTGCCAGTGCGAGTTATGTTTTACTTCCTTTTCTTTATATTTTACCTACTGTTCATATATATTTCAATAATCCCCTACAATTCACATATAAATTTTGCATTAGTGTACATGTAATGTAGTTGTGATATTTAATTTGTCATTGCTGCTTGTAGTGAGGTTTGTCATCCATCACAGCCTGAGTAAATCAATGGAGACATACTATCAGGTTTTTTGTTTTTTTTCTTTATCAGACTATGTTCACCTTGTTCCGAAATGCTCTATTCTCTCTGTAACCTCTCTTACTGCAGGAAAGTGGCCGAGCTGGACGAGATGGACTCCCTTCTGAATGCTTACTCTACTTCAGGCCTGGTGATGTTCCTAGGCAGGTAGATTTTCTTTGACAGTCTGTGTTTTTATATATACTTTGGTCAACTAATCTGTAATCTATGAATTTGAAATTCTCTTAACAGAGTTCTATGGTGTTCTATGAGAATTCCGGATTGCAGAATCTCTATGACATTGCACGATATTGTCAGGTACTGTTCTCTTATTGTCATTAAGATTTTGCTGGTTTTTGGTTTCTGAACAGCGTTAAATTAGCCTTTATTTTGTGAACTTTGTTCAATTGAATGCATGCTTTAGGCAGTGTCCCTTCCATGTCTTTTGTTGAATTTTGTGATTCCCTTTATTTGTGTTTTGTCTTCTTTGAAAAGGGTTTGTACACATATACTTACATGTCTTTATTTTATCCTTTTCTAATAAATCTTTTCCTTATATATAAAAAAAAACTTATAACATCTTACTTTTTTAATCCACAGCCAAACGATTCAAAATTTGCTTAGGCTTTACTGTTTATTTAAAGATCAATCTGACTAAAAAGCTATAACCAGTTATTGGTTGGAGCATTTTTATGATTTCTGCTTCTAATGATACTATTTTCTTTTACTGGTAGGGTAGATGCGCACCCAAAACTTTACCCTCCATCTCATTTTTGTGGGAAGTGTCATTTGAGTTAGAGCTCATTGTTAATCCTTAGGTTAAAATATGATTTAGTCCTTGAATTTCATGTTAGGTTTCATTTTCATCCGTGAACTATTTATTGTGTCAATTTGTTTGTGATGTTTTGAAATCATTTCAATGTTGTCCTTGCCCTGTCTTGCTGTGACTCTGAAGGAGAATTGTTGATGAGGTAGTCATTTTTTTCCCACCTGTGATTTTATTATTGACGTGGCATGCCAAGCCTCAACATGGTTCATTTATTCAGTAAAAATGGCACCATGTGACATACATGTGATTCCACATCAGTTAGCAGTCCTAAGTAAGCCAAGTGCATGTGGCACAGCTCTTGTCTGATTTTTTGAGCCTTACGGTGGCCTAACGTATCATATTAGCTGTTAGCAACACAAGGAAAGATGGGAAAAAGGTATGCAGTGTCGACAACTACTGTTCACATAATGATGGCAAGACAAAACAAGGGTTCTCAATGCATTAAGGATTGAATTGACACAATCAATGGTTGAGGAACAGAAATGGAATCTAGTTGATGAAACAAGAAGATTATTATTTAGTATGTGTGTTATGTTTACCAAGTCAATTGTATTTTTATATTTTTAGGTCCTATTAGTTTATTGGGTATTAGTATTTTAATTTGGAAGCAAGGTTATTTTTGTAATAAGGCAATTAGGGTTTCCTAGCAAATTAGAACTAGGGTTTAGCAATCCTTTATAAGCAACCTATTGTACCTTGAGGGATAGTTGATATTTTGATGAATGTGAAAAATGGTCGTTTGAAGTGCTCTTTGATTACACAGTGCTAACTCGGGTTCTGCAGTGCGACTCCTAGTGGTTTCTCACGCAGTGTAGACTCAAGTAAGGCCTAGGTGCTACTTCTAAGATTAAGTATCTCTTTATTTTTATTGTTGTTTCAATTTTGTTACGGTTGTCTAGCGTCGATTTTGGTATCAGAGCAAACATCGTCACCATTTGAAGCATCATCATAGTCAATCGAGCCAAAAAAAAAAACAAAAAAACAAAAAAAAAAAAAAAAGCGGTAAACCAGGTCACAACCCATTAAATCTCAATCACCGTTGCTTCTTACCCTTACTATAGAAAACCCCACAAAATCCTGTCGGCATCACCCTTTACCTCCACCATCTCACCACTTGTCAAAATCCCTTGTTACGCATCCCATCAATCCACATTAACCCACACACCATAAACAACCACCGCAAGTGACAGCTCTACTACCACCACCAAAGTCCACAAATCCTTCCCCACTGTGCTCTTCACATAGAAATCCCAAACCATACCAATAAACCCGAGCTCTAGATTACAAGGGCACTTGCCATTGCCGAGCGCTCATCGGTATTTGCTGCCTACAGAGCCGCCACTGCCATAGCCCTCACTTGACAATCTCGATGCATTTGCAATTCCACCCGACAACCCAATGATGATATCAATAGGTAACCGCGGCCACAATCGGAGGTCTTTTCTAAATTCCACCTCTTTAGTTTATCGTGTGAAGAGATTTTACCCTACCCATCTTAGAAAAAGCTCAGCCCATCCACTAGCCCGGTAAAAAAAAAAAAAAAAAAAAACCCACACAACCCGGTCCACGTTGATTGGGTTTTCTATTCTACATTCAAATAGTGAAGCTTTATTTGGTTAGCGCCATGGCATACCTTCTTTAATTAGGCCATAACAAGTCAAGTTGGCAAAAAAATCTTTGCCTAGTGAGCTATATTGGCCTCGAAGCACCTTATTTTGATGATTGGCAAAACTAATCCACGAGGATTTGTCTTGGATGAATGGGATGGAGCAATTCTTTTGAGCAAGCAAATTTTCTTGGATAACAAAAGGTTAGGTATGCAAAGTTGAGTTAAAAGGAGTGGAGCACAAGGTTTTGGGAGAATCTTGAATATTCCATATATGAAGTATGAACAGATCCATTAGTGTGTGGGAAGATATGAAAAAATCTTTGTGATGAGTATTTGTCACCATACTATCGAGGATTAAGTGATCTACCCGATCTCGGTGTGGTACTTGTCAAGTTGAAAATGCATCTGATGAATCCTCATCCTCATCCCATTTCATGTCCTCGGCGCGCTTTTGAACAATCTATCAAGGATTATCTACCATGAATTAAAGGAATTATGCAGCCAAAAGCTCATGAAAGATGTTCAAGACAAGATTGCTCGGATGGAAGACGAAAGAGGAGACTCAAACCGATTCAATTGGGAAACCAGGATACTTGAGTCACAATGAACTATTCTTGATAGAAGACAACATTGATGATGATATCTTGGTTGTGGAGAATCCCTCAGCAACACCAAAGCCTAATGTTGACACAAACGTACATGCCTCGACAAAATTATTTGCTTTAACATGCATGCAAGGTAATGGAATATATTGAAGAAGCACGACAAGGTGAAAGAGATGGTGCCTAAAAGAGAGTATTATGTTAGAGGGTGCACATGATGTGATATTGGAAGCTAATGAATCTACACTTTTGATCAGCCTTCCATGGTGCATGAAGACAAAAACGGTTTGCTAAAGTGGAGAAGTGGATAACATAGTGCTTCCAATGGTTCAAGATAAGATTATGTTGATTCCACACATTGATTTTTGTTATTCGAGAAGAGTTTGACATGGTGGAATTCCAAAGTTTTTCTTTTCTCCTATGCTCCTTTAGGGTGATTCCGGACTTGAGCAAGAAGTGTTACTTGTCGGCATCCCTAGTCTTCAACGCTTTAGAACTTCGAGGTCGAGTTTTCTCCAACCGGAGGAGAATGATGCGGAAGGCATAAGAAGATTATTATTTAGTATTATTTATATTTACCAAGTTAATTGTATTTTTTGTATTTTAGGTCTATTAGTTTATTGGAGGCTATTAGTATTTTTAATTTGGAAGCAAGGTTATTTTTGTAATAAGGCAATTGGGGTTTCCTAGCCAATTAGAACTAGGGTTTAGCAATCCTTTATTAGCAACCTATTGTACTCTTTGAGGATGATTATTTTGATGAATGAAAAAATGGCCGTTTGGTCTTTCTTTTGAATACGGTGTAACTCGAGGTCTACTCTGGAGTGCTAATTCCTAGTGGTTTTTTCCGCTTGGTGCTGACTCAAGCAAGGTCTGGAGTGCTGACTCCTGAGTCGCTATCTCTTTATTTTATTGTTGTTTCAATTTTGTTCTGGTTGTCCTGCATCACTAGTACATTGTTCAAAGACCAAAATTGTATTTTGAACAATAATTTACTTTGTTAATGGTTAATTTAGCTTAAGATTTGCTTCTAGTTCATTGTTGATTCTATGATTAGTAACGTTTTGAAGCTGGATGAAGTTTAAACGCTTATGATCAAGTGTATTTGTTATTCTTGCAATTGAACTGGATTGACACTTTTTAGCAAAATTAGATCTTTTTTAAAATTTTATTTTTTTGCATATTACTTTTATAGAAAAGTATATGGCCAAGTCTACCTACGAAGACCAAGCCTTTATAATCCATGTGTGATAGGCAAACCAGAACATTGAGCCTTTTCTTGTCTTTTCTGTCCTACTAGCTGTTTTAAAGTTTATTAATATTCCCAGCCTTACAATTATTAAAAAAGAATCCCTAGCCTTGCACCCTTAATGCATCTGAATTTATATTAGATACATGGTTAACTACATGTGAAATATATTTTAATTAGCTTTCATTTTTGTTGCAGTCTAAAAGACAGTGCCGTCGGAGTGCCTTTTTCCGGCATTTTGCTGAGCCATTACAGGATTGCAATGGTACTGTTTGGAGTTAGTTTTTGCTACCATAATTGTTTTTCTTCTGTTATCTGGGTTTTACGGATTCTTAAATAATGTAAAACTTAATCAAAATTGTCTCAGGGATGTGTGACAATTGTGCATTCTCAAGTGAAGTGAAGGAAGTGGATGTCACTCGTATGTTTCATAAAACCTTTGTTTAAAATAACATTTAACTATTCTTTTATGGCTCAAGATATTCCTGTATTGTTTCTTTGTTGGGTTTCTTCTAAAATAGTTTCTTCCTCCCCATCACATTTTTCCTATGACTTTTTGTATTTGAGGTACTTTTGTTATCCTTAATGATAAATGTTGGAAAGTATGAGTCACTTTTCACAATTTGGAAACAAAATAAAGGATTTGATTTCTTCTAGTCATATGTATATAGTCAAAATTGAGAGAAAATCTAATTAGATTCTAAATTGGATTTCAATTGAGGTCTAATTTTGTGCCATGAGTCCAATTTAAGATTTTTAATTTTTGTGCCAAGTTAATTATCCATTGAAAAAAAATGAAGAGTCCAATAGAAAATGAACCATATAAAAAAAAACCAATCATACACCTAATTTAATCATTTTTTTTTGTATAAATACCTATGATCTAAACCACCTTAAGGTTGATCTTGTATGACATTTTATGGATTATGTAACTAGAAGCCTAGAAGTACTATGTGGGCATGGGCAACTGATAAGTTTCGTTTTAGTACCAAAAAAAAAAAAATGATATATATTTGTTATTGACCAAATTGTATGTATATACAAGTTGATTAGGATCAAAACACCTCCTTGAAACTGTATGATAGAATAGTGCTAACAAAAAATTACATGAAATTATAATGGTTAAATTTAAATAAAGCTATAGTAGAAAGAGATTTTAATAAACAAATACAACCTAAAAATATTAAAATGCTATCGCCAAACATATGATCTACAAATCTTAGTATATGTTGAATTGTAGCTACACATAGTGCAGCTTACATGCTAGCAAACACATAATTGGCGCAATCAATTATATTGATATCAAATTCATTGTAATATAGTCCTTAGCAACCAAGTCCCATTGAGAATTTTCCCTAGTTTGGAATCCACTTCTTGATTCTCTTCCTACTATGCTGCATAAAGATAAGTTTACTTGTACTTGTCATCCCATTTCCCGGTTTGTAACATTTGTCTCCACCTTTTTGTGCTTTTATTTCTTGGGTAAATTATAGGGTCGATTTTGGTCTCAAATTTAACAAATTTTGATTTGGTCTTTGAAAATTTAAAAAAGGGTACAATATCAAAAAAAAAAAAAAAAAAGAATAATATCTTATAAAAATCAACACATCATTCATATTATATTATATTATTTTTCTTTATTATTTGGTTAAAAAAAAAA
>JARYZH020002669.1:0-14368 GCA_030021035.2 Notholithocarpus densiflorus
TGAAGCCACTTAGTTGGAAATAATCTCGATTTAATTTAAAAACTATAGGGACTTAGTTGGAAATAATCTTGATTTAATTTAAAAACTATAGGAGCGTTGGGTAACTTTGTTTATATTTTTTTAAAATCAGTGTAAATGAAAAAATGTGTAACGTTGTTTAAGCGCATGTACCGAACGCCCCCATAACCTTCTATTTTTTGAAGGCAAATGGAACCTTAAAAACTAAAGCCTTCTAGCATCACCAATCCGACGGAAATGAACAAAAGATGCTATCGCCTTTGAACAACCACTTAAACCCCAAGAAAAATAAAACTGTCGCCGTTGAAGGATAAGCAGAAAGCGAGAGTGAGCCGGACCTCTTCGATTCTCTGGCACGCGCACCAAAACGACGCCGGAGCTGTCCGGAAGCTTCTGGAGGAAGATCGGACGCTGGTGAACGCTAGGGACTACGACAACCGCACGCCGCTCCACGGCTGGATTGAAGTCGCGAAGTGCTTGATCGACTATGGCGCCGATGTCAACGCTCAGGATCGATGGAAGAACGCCGTAAAAAAAATAAACACTTTCTCTTTTACTGTTTCTTCGTCAATATTTGCTCTTCGCAGTGTTAATTTCTGTTTTTTCACTTTATTTGTTTAATTTGAAAAAATAATTGTGAAATTCAACAGTAGTAATAATAATAATAATAATAAATTGTGCAAATTGTTGTGTACAAGTAAGTTTGGATTAGAACAATGGAATTGAAAGTATAACTGTGTTTAAGTTTAAATGAATATCTCGGTGTCCGGTATTGGTAATTTGTTTACTGATAATTCTGATTGTTCCAAAAGCTTGAAGTGTTAGGAAATGGTGGATTTAATCATTTAACTATTATTTTAACTGTTAGAATAATGGCCTAAGCTTTTGGTAGAATCGGTAATTCATTAGAGCAGGTGATATGAGTTTGAATCATGTTTCCGCTCTACCCTTGATTTTATTAGAAATAAGTTTAGTGGAAAATTCAAATTTCTGCTAGACATGTATTTTCTTCAAAAAATTTCTGACTTTTTCGTTAAATTTAATCAAAATCCTAATGGAAAGGGATAAAGTAACAATGGTTAAGGGGTACATTGCTTGGTTTTGAAGCTTAGGAGGGATATTGCGAGTGCACTATAATTAAATAAAAAAGGGTAGTAAATCTTGCAGTTCAAATGTAATGTTTCGATATGCATTAGAAGTAAAAGTCATTTTTTATTTTAATATTTTTTTGGGGGGCTTAAATTTAATGTAGAACTGTAATTGGATAATAACTATTTGGAGTTTCTCTTGTGACAGCCTTTAGCCGATGCTGAGGGAGCTAAAAAGTATAGCATGATCGAGTTGTTAAAATCATACGGTGGCTTATCTTATGTAAGTCTCTGGCACTGGCTTTAATTTTCGTCTTCTTGTCTTTCCTTTCATTATTTAATGTCATCTGCTTGCAAATGGTTAGTCAGCTTCTTTTTCTAGTCCTATCTCATTGAGTTGTCGAGTCTACAATTACATGTTTTTTCCCTCTTATTGTTGATTAGTTACTAGGGTTTGGTTAATGGGTGCCCTTAGGGAATCCATTAATCAACCATTTTAGGAAACTTTTTATGAGAAATTGAAAAAGTAACTTATTTTTTTTTTTACAGCCTTTTCAATTTCCCATAAAAGTTTCCTAAAATGGTTTATTTATGGATGCCCTAATCTGTTAGTAAAATCCTAGTTAATATACTGGATTGCTTCTTTAAAAATGCACCTGGTAGAGTCAATTAATTCTGGCTCAATTGGTACTTCTCCAATTAGAATAGTTGGAGGGTAAGGTAGAGGGTTTGAAATCCACTAGGTGCTTGTATAACTTGCCAATAAATAAATAAATAAATAAAAACCACATTTACTAGAATGTATCTTCCGAATGTTAATAATCTGTTGACCCTTGTGTATTGGTACTAGGGTTTAGTTCAGAATTCATTAATACGAGAGATGAATCTGTTTTTATCAATATTGGAATAGAAGATGCTTTTCATTCTGTTATATCACTGACCATTATATAAGATAATATACATGGCCTTCTTCACTTATGATTCGAACTAGAAAATGATAACGTGATAATAAAGTCTTCTTAAAGAAAATAGTTGGTATTTGCTTTCAGTAATAGAAATGGGGACTTGTTATTTTATGGAATAATTGGAAAAGAAAAAACATGGGAATTCACTCACTATCTTTCTTTAACCTGGACTTTGAATCAGAGTTTTAATGTCTATCACTGTTATTAAAATGGTGTAACTGTTTAAGTAAGGTTCTAAGAGATGCTTACCAAGGGCCTCTTTTATTGTCTGGTTGTTGAGTGATAAAAAAAAACTCTGCTTCTCAAGGAACTAGTTGACAGTTTACATTTTCAGAGACTACTGCTCTTCAGTTAGAGAAACTCAGACAACATCTTATTGGGTAATTTTTTTAGCAGTGGTTTCTTTTGAGGTGCATCACTGGAAACTATTGTTCTGTTGTTGCATTTTGATTGCCATCAAGGATAAACTGAAGTCATAAGTTTTAGGGATTTTATCTTCAATTGATCCCATGTAATGTGATATGACATCATCGTAAATTTATTTATTTTTTTCCTTTTTCTTTTTGATAATTCAATATTTACAATTGGGGAGGGGGATATGAACCTAGGACATCTCCGCTGGAAACATTAAGAGGTGTCGGTTGAACTACAAGGCTCTTGGCCATCATCATACATATTTCAGCAAATTGAAGTATGATTACTAGGATATTAGACATTTTCTGGGGGTTGATAAGTGGGAATCAAATTTATCAATGAAAATTGAAAGAAAAGATCTTTGGATTACCTACCATAACCTAGCAATTGCCTTTACTTTGCGGCCATGGCAGCTGCTACAGCAAATCTCCCCCTTTTACTCTCGGCCATCTAAGAAGAGAGAAGTTAACATGTGATATCCCTTTAACCAAAAAAGGAAAAAAGAGATTAAAAAGAACTTAGTTTGCTGTATCACTTATTATACCTTCTAATCAAGCTGACTTTAGGCTAAATTGGCATGTAGCCTTTGGGATTTTGAAAGGGACTCTATCTTGGCACTGGGTTCACAATATTTAACTTTGGACGGAACGAGTCTTTTGTTTTTTTTTTCAGAATGAGCATGTAATAATATCTAATGGTGGATTTAAACCTCTAAACATCATGGTTGATTTGTAGTCTTGCTCGCATTTTGAGTTCCTAGCTGCTTCTGAAACTTGTATTATTGAAAACACCTAGGGGGTGCTACCTATGAAATATATGGTGTTCTAAGCTCTCATGAGGCTACCTTTTTTGTATGTTTAACTAATTCTTGATCACAAGATGGATAACGTGTCTAAGGTATTCTATTGTATTCTAACATGTCTAAGGTATAGTAATCACTCTCAAAATTTAAATAAGCTGCTGAAATTTTATTGAATTTAATCTCTTTATTTTAAAGTTATTGACATAGAGGCCTACATATAGGTTTTTGCAGAACCTGTTCCCGGAAAGACTTGGAAATCCTGAATAAAATTTTCCTATAAACAGTAAAACTCCCAATAACAAGGAAAAGTAATTAAGAATTTCTACAACTGTTAGAAAAAAGGACTCAAAACATAAAATAGGACTTATGGGCCTTGGATCCAGCCCATTACAACCCATTCCAGAAAATCTTGAAATTACCAGATTGCACATATTATATTAAAACTGAAGCAAAGCAACAGCTTTCTAACCTAAATAAACTTAATATTAAGACTCAATAATAACTAAATTAGGCTATGAAAGGAGCCAAGAAGGCGCCACATTGAAACTAGACCACAATTCTTGAATATTTTAGAATTAAATCTTGTTTTTTCCTTGAACTCTTTGTTGGCTGCATGAATTTATGTTTTCTTATAGATATGGAAACAGTTTACAAGTCATATATTACCAGTTTGCTTCAAAATGGAAATGCTATCTGCCTATCTCTTGTTTGTGCTAAATGCTTTAGCATCAAATTCCTTCCATTTGGCATAATAAAGCTAGGTATGCCTGAATACTGCATGAAGACTCTTTTATATCTTGTGGATTTTGTGTTTTATTTTCTTGTGCGGGCTCTAAGTTCAAGTGTTCTGCAGGGCCAAAATGGAAGTCATTTGGAACCAAAGCCTGTTCCGCCCCCTCTGCCAAACAAGTGTGACTGGGAAATTGACCCTTCTGAGCTGGACTTATCAACCTCAGCTATGATTGGGAAGGTATGATTTTGTTTTTCTTGATATTGGTGATAAACAGATTGCATGAGGGCAAGTCATGAAAACTGTCTTAAGAAGTTACACACTTACACAATGATTTTTTAAGGTTGATTGTTTGAATGTATTAAACTGGGCACCAGTGATCTGGTGCATTCAAACATCATTACTAGGGAAATCTGTCTACTATTCTGCTGCCAGAATGCATTTAGTTTTAGCAGTTCTAGAATCTGCATTTGGTTATGGTAAAAATTGGACTATTTGAACTCCTATATTTTGTAATTGCTATTTTTCTTAGCTGGAAAATGTGATTTAGTATGCTAGATTGTGTATGACCATTACAAAAAATCTTCAGGAGTTCCTATGAAAGAATTAATGGATAATTTATTACTTTTTTTTTAGGGATCATGTTACTTCTTATCACATGCTTTCATTCCCCATTACAAGATGCCACCTATGCCCTATACTTGTATTTTATTTCCCCTGGCTAGGTAAAGTGCTGAGATGATTATCTTCACCGAAATAAAATATAACGTAGCTTTGATTGTAAGAGTGGGTAGTTTCTTTATGCTAATATAGTTCCATCTTTACTCAGTAATTTCCCTTATTTGTTTCATGCTGTGGGTCTGTGGTGCCTTGTTAGTTCTTTAATTTAGTTTGCAACTTAAATAATTCATATGCTGCTTTAAACCTGGATATCAACACAAAGAACTTGGTGTGTATTAGATGTACTTTCACTGATGATAGCTGATGCTGGCAGGGGTCTTTTGGTGAGATTTTAAAAGCCTGTTGGTGTGGAACACCTGTAGCTGTCAAACGCATTCTTCCATCACTTTCAGATGACAGATTGGTGATATAAGATACATTTTCTTATGAAATTCCATATAGGGGTTCTGCTATTTGTTTGCCTTTTTATTTACAACAGTATAAGTTGATTGTTTTCAATAAATAGTATATTATTTTCCTTTTTTTTTGTGGTTTATATATTATGTCCTAACTCCACCAATGTCATACTCTATTATTATATCCTTTCGCATAGCCAATCTCAAGCCTGGGTAAAGAAGGAGGGTTTGGTAGGTTGATAGGCATTGTTATGAACATGAATCTTATTTATATATGAGCTGGGTAGTTCCCAGCTAGTGACAAAGTTTTAAGGAAAGACATGATTCTTCAAGAGGTAGCTAGGGATATGGCCCTAGATAGGACCAAGTGGTGTAAAAGGATCCATGTATCAGTCGATTAGGGCTTAGTTTGTACTTATGGCTCATTTTATGAACTGATCTAATGGGAAATGTGATCAAAACCAAAGTAAAGGATGAGGTTTATATTTTAATTGGACCAAAAAGTTTTTTTTTTTAAATGATTCACTCAGCATTCTTTTCCAGAGTGACTGTATTGAAATTAAAATGGACCTTCACTTTTCATATATCAAGATTTCTGGAGGGCCACTGTCTTTAAGAAAACAATTAATCCTTCCTTGTTTCCTATAATCAATTTTTCTTTCTGATCCAGTTTCTTGTTTATCAAAAATGTAAATTGCTTACCTGTTCTTTGCTTTCCTGATTCAGTCAGGAGTCAGGACTTCAAGCATGAGGTTAATTTTCTAGTGAAGCTTCGTCCCCCCAATATGGTCCAATTTCTTGGAGCTGTCATGGAGAAGAAGCCCCTGATGTTAATTACCGAGTACTTATGAGGGGTCTATAAATGCTTTAAAAAGAAGAAAAAGAAAAAGGGTTAGGATCATAGAATTATAATTGTGTGGTTTGAAGTTCTTGCTAGTGATTTAAAGAATGTACTTGTAGAGACACCTTCCTTATTTGTTGCATTCATCTGCTGTTTTAGGGTGATCTCCATCAGTAACTCAAGGAAAAAGGTTCACTTAGTGCTTCAACAGCTATCAACTTTGAATTGGACATTGCCAGGTACTTCAAGTCCTAACTACTTCTGGAAGAATGCCATGCCTGAACCCCATTATTATTGATTGTTGGTTATTGTTGGGGAGATAAACACCTTAGGGAGACTCCTTGAGTATTTAATATAAAATATAGAGACACACTTAACTTAAAAGGCTTGAACCCAATGGGTATGAGCTCTATTATGTTATATTAACCACTCATTCTTCTCATCATTATTTAATGTGAGACTTTGGTCACACGTGTACACCTAACAACTATTGCACCTGTGTTTGTAAATAATTGTTGTACTTAAGTAGAAAAGTTCATTTAAGTTTCACTCTTTTTTTGAGGTTTTATAAACTAATTTTGTACAGAGAGATAGATATCCAGAGCTACATTCGTTAATCACAATTAATTGGGCTGCTATGGATCCTCATCAACTAAAGGCAAGGGGAGAAATGTGGAAAAAAATTATACATGCATGCGCACGCACGCACATGTGCATGTGTATCAGTTGCATTGATTGGAATTCTGCTTCTGCTTAGATCATCCTTTTTTTTGGACATCTGTTTGTGTATTACCTCAGGAATCAAGATTAGGCTCCATCGGTTAATTTTTACATCAATTAAAATAAATTAATTGCATACTGCTGAATCCGCAGTTTGAGTTTATATAAAAAAAAAAAAAAAAAAAAAAAAATTAATGGCATTTGCATAACCCTCTATTACGTTGATTTTTTTTTTGGATAGGCAACGAAAAATTTTTATTAAGAAAAAATAGCCAACCCGAGTACATTGGAGATATACTGTGGGGACAAAAATCAAGAACCAGAATTACAATGATCAAGTAAAACAGGAAGGGAAAAACAAGAAAAATGCGACAAAGCCACACTCTCAGCAAGGAGAGTATGTAAGAAAAAAGACTTAATCTCTAGCAAGGACTGCTCACAACCCTCAAAGCTCCTAGCACTCCTTTCTCTCCAAATACATCACATCACGCAATGCAACACAAGTCTCCAAAGATCTATATTTTGACGTTGCCTGAATTTACCTTGCCAATGCTCAAACAACTCAACTACCTTATGTGGCATAACCCAATGAAGACCAAATAAACACATCACCAAAGATCAATTAACAAACTCAATCTATCGTTTGTTATTTAAAAAAAAAAAAGAATTTACAAACTCAAGTGAGTTCAATTGTTATGCTAATCTGATTTCTAATATCTTATGTGGGCAGAGGCATGGCTTATCTTCACAATGAGCCAAACATCATAATTCACCGGGACCTAAAACCAAGGTGAGTTTATTCTGTTTCATATTTTGGTGGGCATATTAACTTCTTTATATTTTACTGGTAACTACTGATGTCATGCTCTAATCAGTATACTAACATATCCTTGTAATTAGGAGATTATTAGTCTTTATAGGATGAAATGCTGTTTTCCCCAATTGAAATGGTTAGATTTTATTTCTTTTGTTCTGGTTTTCATCATCAAGAACATGTAGCTGGCCTCTGTACCTTCAATTTATTTTACCTGATGAAATATGTTTATAAATTTCAGGAATGTTCTTCTGGTCAATTCCAGTGCAGACCATTTAAAAGTTGGAGATTTTGGACTAAGCAAGCTCATCAAGGTTCAGAATACTCATGACGTTTACAAAATGACTGGAGAGACTGGAAGTTGTGAGTGTCTCTGATAACTTCTGTATATTGAAATACGATTTATAATACTGAAAACTTAATTTTTTTTCCCTTCTTATGGGCGTGGAAATGAAACAAAAGACCGGTATATGGCTCCTGAAGTTTTCAAGCACCGGAGATATGACAAGAAGGTTGATGTCTTCTCTTTCGCAATGATACTTTATGAGGTAATGCTTGCTTTTGTAAGCATTTGAGATAAGATCTCAAAGTACTTGAAATTAGTTCTAATTCATAATGTTCCCAACTAATCCAGATGCTTGAAGGGGACCCACCACTTGCAAACCTTGAGCCTTATGAAGCAGCAAAATATGTGAGGGAAACAGGCCTACATTTCGCTCAAAAGGATATGTCCCTGAATTGAGAGAGTAAGTTTGTTGTAAAAATTTTATCAACCACAAAGTTGCTTCTCTTGTCATGCATGCACGGCCCAACTATGAATCATGTTTTTTTTTTCCTAATAAATGAATCTAAGATTTCTCAGCTGTATAATCATTAAAAATTTGACTAAACAAAGCTTTACCCAAACTAATTTTTAGCTGCACAAATTGTTGTTGTCATTCTATTCTGTCTAGGTACAAGTATTTCCTCTTTTCCTTTCTCTTCTTTTCTTGTGGTCTTTGGTACATGAACTGTTTAAATTATCAGCCACTTTTTTGCCAAAAAAAAAATTGTCAGCTGTCTTGTCTTCCTTACAGCCTTGTCTCGTGTTCTTTTTCATCTCCCTGTTGTTCCTGCAACACCTTCAACACAACTAATCTCTTCTAATTGGTCCATCGGCTGATTTTGTTGCTTGAGAAAACCATTGTAGCTGATCTTGTGTTGTATTGGTACTGTCACTAAGTCCCGATTGCTTTCATCTCTTACTGTCCTTGTTTTCTCAATCCCAATTTGCCATATGTGTTTCAGCTATGTGCAATTGCTCATTCTTTTCTCTTGACGTCTATTTGTATGAACTGCGCCTCTTTGATCTCTCATTTGGCGTAGATAATGATTTTATGAAGGTAATATAACTAATGACCATGAGATAACCAATTTGGCAGAATCAGGCAGATTGGAATCTAATGTTCTTCACCCTGCCTGGAGGGTTGCGGGGGTTAGAAACAGGATTAACTGTCAGCATTTATGTAATCTATTCAACCAAAACCATGTCATGTTGTTCAACGTGCACTAGGATGCTGATTTACAATTGGATACTCTGTTATTGTTTAGAAGAAAAGCACTGTTGCTAAATGAATAAAAAACTTTTGTAAATATTTTCCTAGATATGAACACTAGAACTTGAACAATCATATTGCTAATCTCTTTTCATATTCAATGGTTTTAGATTAACAGAGCAATGTTGGGCCCATGACATGAACCGAAGACCTCCTTTCTTAGACATCCTCAGGAGGCTTGAGAAGATAAAGGAAAATCTACCGACTGACCATGACTGGAACATATTTAATACATAAAATTCAAGTCCAATGGCATGGTCTGTATGTGGATGATATATTTTTATCATTTCTGCTCTTATACTCTTCCAATTGGGCAGATGGGGATTGTGAAGTGCCTCAAGTGGGTAGTTTGTGAGACTAATAGCTCTGACTGGTTTTCCAATATTCTGGTCAGATTCTTATCATGAATGGAGCAGGTCATGTTGATTACTTTTCTCAGATTCTAAGACTCGTCATGTTTTATATTGATCTGAACCAACCTATCCAAGAGTCTTATCCAAATTAACATATATGTAGAATGTTTCATCCTATGACTGGATTTTCTTCATTTTATCTTTCATTTGTAATCTGCTTCTGGTCCCAAAGTGTATTTGAGAAAAGAGCAACATAGAATTTTTTTTCTGCTCTTTAATTGTTCTCTTTTAACAGTTAGATTAAACCTTTTCAGAGTTACTTGGATCTTTGTGTAAAGGATGGATTTGCAGATTGTGAAGATGTTTATTGTTCTGGACATATGGACCATTATAAAGATGGTACTGCTGCATGAATTGTTGTACTCGTTTTTGTTTCTTTCATGCGACGAAGGGGATGGTGATGCGCTAGTCACGCATGTAGTACTAGAGCCAGCTATTATTGTGATGGCTTGAGGCTTAAACACGGAATGGGGCTTGGCTATCCTGGGCTAGGACACTGTGTGGACCTATCTGTTGTCTGGATTACATGATGATGTGACGCACAACTTTGTGTTTAGGGCCAGTTTATAAGTTAGTTTTTTGTTTTTTAGTTTTTATGTACAACTTAAAATTTTTTTTTCTTCACATTTTCAAAAGATAAGTATAGTTTAGCACACTTCTAATAAAAAACTAAATAAGATATTTTCAAATGGATACTAAAGTTTCTAACAAAGTTCTATTAATCGGCTTTAATGATGCTAAAAGCTTTGTGGCTCAACTTGGTCTCACCCAAAGGGAGAATATGTTTTTGAATGGAATCCCTCCACCCTATTTGTTATGAAAAAGAAAAAAACACTATTAATAAATAATTTAACATTTAATATTTTTTTTATTAAAAAAGGAAAATTAGACTTAAACATATATGTGGTAAGGCTTGTTTTTTGTTTTGATTTTGCTATATGTGGTTTGAAAATTGTTACTTTGTTCACTTAAGGTGGTTTTCATTAGACAACTTTTATCAACATTTTCCCTTGTCGTTAGAAAAACACATTTTAACATATAAATATAAAAAAAACAGGTCAAACACCTCTCAAGAAAAGCTTTTTCACACCATTTTCATGCACTGGCAAAAGTATGCTCTCATACAATTGCCTACAGTGTTGGACTTTGTGGAGTTTAGTTGTGTTTGATTCGGATGATGACCCGACCCAAAATGATGTTACATGATTTTTTAATGAGAGATTTTTTGAGGCTTAGTCCATAGAGCGGAGGCTTGGGCCGATAGGCTATTGTGAATCTTGTGCGCAGAATATAGAAACCGTTGTTTTAGTGATTAGGGTTTTTCTTGATGTAGTTTTTTGAGAGAGAAAAAAACTGTACTACCGCACTTTGTATTTTTTCTTGATAATAGTAAAATCTTTGCAACTCCGTGGACGTACGTAAATTGCTGAACCACGTAAATACTGTCTTGTGCGTATGATTATTATTATTATTTTTAGCGTGTGTTTTCTCTATTTTGTTTCTCACATATTTGAGAATTTCGTGTTAATCCCTAAATGCAGTGCTCACTTTCTTTTGTCAGTCTCTATGGTATCCCTTTTTGTCTTTGATGAATAGTCTGTGTGTGTCTTTGTGGATTAATTTATACATAAAAACAAAACAAAGAATAAGAAGTAGTCGTAATCTAATCCATCTACGTAACACACAGTTAATTAATTATCTGTTTCATCTTGCATGCATGCCATTTCTGGTCTACAATGACAATAACAAATATGCTAATCCAAATATACTAATCCAACAAATCATTTCTTTGATTTTAATGTTCCGATATACTGTAAATCACTAACGTGTTGTAGGGAGTACAGCTGTGCCGCGCACTATCCTATAATTCCCTACGTATCCAGAAGATTCCAATATCTTGGTTAGTTATATATGTACGGATAACGCCAAAATTCTCATTACAATGGATTTCGCACAGTTACTACAACTTTCACTCTTTTCCCAAATTCTCTCCTCCTCCATGGGTGATCACGATGACTGTGTTAGTTATCCCCATTACTTTGTGTCTCTCGTGATTGCCATTTTTCTCGGTGCTGTTATCTCCTACATGTTTACGATAATGTACTATCCAGCCTTAACCGCCGCCTCCGCTTCCGCTAATGATACCGAAGCAAACAGCGCCTCTAATACTGGCCGCGGTCATAATACTGGTTCGGGCTCCGGTGGACGCTCCGATGCTACTACTGACCAAGTTGCTTTGGTCTCCGGTGCAGGCTCCGGTGGCCATGCTACTTCGGCCTCCGGTCAAAACGCCGACCCTGTTACTGTCCAACTTGCTGCGGGCTCCGAGCCTATTGCTGTCCAAGCTGCTGCGGGCTCCGGGCTAAACTCCGATCATTCTACCGGCCATGTTTTGGGCTCCGGTAGAAGCTCCGGTGGACGCTCCAATGCTGCTTTGGGCTCCGGTGGAAGCTCCGATGCTACTTTGAGCTTCTACTCCGTTAGAAGCTCCGTTGCTACTTTGGGCTCCGGTAGAAGCTCCGATGCTGCTGGGGGCTCCGGTCTAAGCTCCGAACCTTCTACCGGCTATGCTTTGGGCTCCGGTGGACCCTCCGATCCTACTACCGACCATGCTGCTTTGGTCGCAGGTACAGACTCCGGTTGCCATGCAACTTCGGACTCCGGTCCAAGCTCCGGCCCAACCACTGCCATTGCTGCATCGGGCTCCGGTCCAAGCTCCGGCCCTACCACTGTCCATGATGCTTCGTGCAACACTCCTACTCGCCAAGCTGCTTTCAGCAAAGATCCAACTGCTGCTTTCTTCAATGCCGCTTTCTTCAACACTGTTCCATCATCATCGGATTCTGATGATGAAGCGCATTAAGTTCAGTGGTGCTTGGCTCTGTTAAGCAATTCCACCGTAGTTTTTTTTTTTTTTTTTTTCTTTTTCAAATAATGAGATCGATCATGTCCGAAATTGTATTAAGATTGATATCAGTAATCTGATATCCAAATATATTGTTCATGATTTCACTGGGAATTTCGCCATGGATTACTTCATCTTTTAGCTTTTGTGTGATAATTGTGAAGAATGATAAGTACAGTGATACGTCAGTAGGGACTCTGATAAGGACTCAAAAGTAGTGATAAGTGCGTTTACGTTGGCTCAATTGCCAGCTGGTAGATGAAGGGCACGGCTGCTGACCTTGTAGTCTTTATCAATAAAAAGAAGATAGATCGTTAGGATTGATGACATAAGCTTTCCTGCTATGTCACCGTACACGTGACTTACTCTAACGCCGGTTTAAATCCGTTAATGCTCAGAGCAAATTCAAATATAAGAGAATGGGCGGGTTCTTGAAAATTTTTAGCATCCAAAAAGTTTTCAATTTAAAAAAAAAAAAAAAAAATGGAATACGTCTTGCGATCCTAGGGTCATTTTCTCCCAACCCTGAACTTACCGTCTCCAAAAAGCAGCGAGGCATGGGAGCAAAAAACAGAAAATAACTCTATCTCTACCTTTCAACAGCAACCATTATATAAGGATTGAAGAAAAAAGGAAAATGTAATCGAATTCAAAGAATGAAATTGATATGCTTAATGTTTTAAAGTCACAATCTTTTGCCTTTTTTTTTTTTTTTTTTTTTTTTCCTGGAAATGTGGCAAATTTTTAAGTGGAGTTTTGTCCTACATGTCCCAATAGCCTTAATTGTAGAGCCTTACTTTCTCTTAGCTTTTGCTTTTACATATATAGTATTAGATTAGATATTGATTTGAAATCACGTGAATAAACTACTGGTTTTCCGTCATTCTTTGGACAATATTCTCCCCTCTCCTTGCAATAGGATTTCAGAAAGAGCAATTAAAAATTGTGATTGAATGATTAAATTTATTAGTTTCTAACAATTTGCTATTTTTAGAAAAGTGGTAATTTATTTATAGTATCAAGGCAGATGGAATTACGTATGAAATATCTTAAAATTTAAAGTCACACCATTGCCTGAAGGAAAAATGTTATAAAGGTCTTGCGTAATGAACTTATTTACTTCTTTGGATTACCAAAGCATGGTTGAAAAGAAATAATATTCATGATGGCTTATAAGGTCTCAAAAGATAAATAAATTCATGATGGCTTATAACTGCCTAAAAAGTATATCTTGGTACACAGTCTCAAGAGATGAGATTAAAAGGCTTAATTATATTATAAATTTCAATACCAGAAGACTTGAGAAAATAACCTGAAAAAAATTAGCAAGGGGGAGAATCTTTCCAAACTTAGAATTTAAAAGTTTAGGGAACTGGAGATAGAAAGCTCTAGTATGGATTTAGGAACTAATTTACGTGGGAAAACAAATCATACCATATGAACACTATTTAGGGATTCTATCATCAAACTCTTGTGAGAAGCCAATAACAAATCCGAAAAAGACTTCCAGTTTGACTTCTTTCAAACTCAGGTTTATTTGCCTCCATCTAAAACAACCTTTCTAACAAAGAATGCTTAAAATCACTAAAATGAGACAACATACGCTATATATTGATTACTATCTTAGGCATTAAGCTAATCAGTGCTTTCAAAATCAAAAACTTAGCAGTCTCAATTTCCGAAAGAGAAACAAATACTTATCCCAATGAAGACAAACAAATACTAATCACCCTAATGTCAGTTAATTATTGTTGGGTTTGATTTGTTGTTATATTTCAAACTTAACCCCACACCCTCAGCACAGCCAAACCCATGAAATTTATTCTACAATTTGACATCCAATTCTCTTTTGATAGCATCCAGTGATTCATTGTATATTAATAGTTGATGAAATTTTTTAAATAATAATAATTTATATCAATACTTGTAAGCTACTCCAACAAAATCACCGAGCAAGTCCAATTGCTTCCACTAATAGTACTGAATA
>JARYZH020002670.1:0-14367 GCA_030021035.2 Notholithocarpus densiflorus
ATATCAAAACTGAAATTCATTGATGCTATAGCCTTAAAGATCAATTTAACATACTTAAATTCAAATTTAAACAACATCATAACATCAATATCAGTTTTTATCAAATCATAGTTTCAATAACCATGCAGAAAATTAAATGCATAATCTTCAAATAATATGAAACTATAATCTCAAATTCCAAAACTCATAAAACATGTTATACATTTCGAAATTGAAGACCGCTCTGATACCATTTGATGGAAATTTGGATGTGTGCGGCGGAAAATTAACGGATCTACTTCATTCGCAATTGATAACATGCATTATGTAAATTTCAGAATACAAGAACAAGAGAGTGTACCTTGGTGTGGTGAATTTCAAAACAAAGATTGTAAGCACTTGGGAATACTTCTAATCTTCACTCCAATTCCACTAACGCCCAAGATGTGTGGTCTCTCAATCAGTTATATGAAATGTTCAAGAGAGAATTCAAGAGTGTCCAACACTCACATACACCATTTCATGTAAATTGTTTTATTTAAAAAATTCTGTATGTTTCTCTCCTTATAACTGGTTATCTAATTGGGCTAGCCTTTTGGGCCTTTCCAATTGGGCTCTAGTATGTGGCTTGGAGTAGGACCAATAAGACACTAGCTCCAATGGGCCTTGGGTTTTTCTGTTAACTCTTGACAAGTCCAAAGTTACCATTAACTATATTTAATACCACTATATAAATATAGTTGCACTCTAGGTCTTATCTATAAATTATATCCCAAGACTTTAATGTACATGCAACCCCTTCATAAAATATTCGTAGTAACACAAAGTCATGAATGTGGACTGCCACTTTGTAGATTACTACATCTTAATCCTTGAGTACTCGGTTTAATCCTTTTAAGTTATTCACCATATATTTATGAAATCCAATTTTATAAATATATACTTTAGTCTTACTAAAGTGGTTACGCCTAACTCTCTGAATAACAAACCCATTAAACTTATCTCAAGGGAATATTTTGTATCTCCGCTAAGAGACTATGAATTCCATCTTGAGAATATATGTTTCATCAACATTAAATGTGGCTACCCAACATACTGAGATTTTGACCGTTACTTTAGATCTCACTCTTGATATATCAAAACAACCTACACCTCATTATTAGGTCCATTATTCTCTCAGGATTAAGAGTTCATGCAAATATAAGTCGTGAGATTTATTATTCAATTGACAGTCGTTAAGAGAATAATAAATCTCACAGCGGTCCAATTCAATATGTTTTAACTCTTAAAACATATCAACATATCAACTAGAAGTCTTCACTTCCATGATCAAGACAAATCATCGTAATTGATATGTTATAGTCTTCGCAGATGAAACGCCTAATTTCATCACCGACTACGAACTACAATTCTGAGTTTACAAAGAACTTGTGACTTATATCTTCTGTGACTAAATCACATACTATGTGATGATGCTGAAAAAATCACCAGTGAGCCACACGGTTCCAACACGCTCGATACCAGACCTGCCCAACACAGAAAAAGAAGAAGACCTTACAGAGAGTACCGGTGAGGTACCGGCCAAAGACCCTCTGAAGGTTAAGTCAGAGGAGAGCTCCAATAATGCTAGAGAGTATCAGCTTTAGAGAAATTGTGCGTACCTTTTTCTTGAGGGTCTTTGGGTTTTTATAGTCGCGTAGGGCCAGACTCCTTTGCTTGCAGAACAAGTCTTTTCCTTATGGGGAAGATACTCATTAATGCGTGTATATTCTAGAATTCTACTCATGTCGGAACTCTACAAATCAGGGCAAATCGTGTGTCGCAAGTTTTTTCCATTTAAGATTCCTTGGAGACCACATAATAATGGGCTGGATGCCACGTGGCCGTTCGATTCGTACATGCCACATCTGTCCGTGCCACCTCCGTCCAGATAGCTCCGTCATGCATAATTTTTCCTCTTCAGTTGCCCCCTTCACCCTATGGGTCCGTAATCTCGGAGTAGAAGGACCCGTGGGGTGACGATTCGATTTGGATCCTAAGAGACTTGTCAGTCTTTGACAGGCTGGCCTGAAATTATTTATGGTGCAGGAGACTTAAATTTTGACCAAGGCACTTTTGGGTGACTTGGTTCGTCCGTCCTCCCGTAGGTAGGAAGACTTAGAATTTTCACCAAGACATTCGCGGGTGACTTGGTTCGTCTTTCCACACGTAGGTAGTAGGGCTTAAAATTTTGTACCAAGGCACTTGTGAGTGACTTGGTTAGTCCCTCCACCCGTAGGTAGAAGGACTTAAATTTTGTACCAAGTCACTTGTGAGTGGGTTAGTTCGTCCTTTCACCCGTAGGTAGAAGGACATAAATTTTGTACCAAGGCACTTGTGAGTGACTTGGTTTGTCCTTCCACTCGTAGGTAGAAGGACTTAAATTTTGTACCAAGGCACTTGTGAGTGGCTTGGTTCGTCCTTCCACTCGTAGGTAGAGGGACATAAATTTTGTACCAAGGCACTTATGAGTGACTTGGTTTGTCCTTCCACTCGTAGGTAGAAGGGCTTAAATTTTGTATCAAGGCACTTGTGAGTGGCTTGGTTCGTCCTTCCACCCGTAGGTAGAAGGACTTAAATTTTGTACCAAGGCACTTGTGAGTGGCTTGGTTCGTCCTTCCACCCGTAGGTAGTCCTTCCACTCGTAGGTAGAAGGGCTTAAATTTTGTATCAAGGCACTTGTGAGTGGCTTGGTTCGTCCTTCCACCCGTAGGTAGAAAGACTTAAATTTTGTACCAAGGCACTTGTGAGTGGCTTGGTTCGTCCTTCCACCCGTAGGTAGAAGGACTTAAATTTTGTACCAAGGCACTTGTGAGTGGCTTGGTTCGTCCTTCCACCCATAGGTAGAAGGTCTTAAATTTTGTAGGAGAATCAGGTGCCGTTGGCATCTTTTATCGTCGGTATCCTTGGCTGTCGATCCATCCCATTGGGATGAGGATTAGGTGTTCGTCGGCTTCCTTCATGGACGGACATCCAACCATCTTCTTTTTTTTTTTCTTTTTTTTTCTTTTTTTTTTAGGCGGCCTGTCCACTTTGTGGACTTGATAATTTTTTACCCTTTAGGAGGTCCGTCCACTTTGTGGACTAGAGTTTTCACTCTCTAGGGTGTTCGGCCACTTTGTGGAATTGATAATTTTTTTCCTTCTGGGGGGTCCGTCCACGTTGTGGACTATGTAGAATTTTCACCCTTTAGGGTGTCCGTCTACTTTGTGGACTTGATAATTTTTTACCCTCTAGGGGGTCCGTCCATTTTGTGGACTAGAGTTTTCACCCTCTAGGGTGTCCGTCCACTTTGTGGACTAGAGTTTTCACCCTCTAGGGTGTCCGTCCACTTTGTGGAATTGATAATTTTTTTTTCTCTAGGGGGTCCATCCACTTTGTGGACTATGTAGAATTTTCACCGTCTAGGGTGTCCGTCCACTTTGTGGACTGTAGAATTTTCACCCTCTAGGGTGTCTGCCCACTTTGTGGACTTGATAATTTTTTACCCTCTAGGGGGTCCATCCACTTTGTGGACTAGAGTTTTCACCCTCTAGGGTGTCCGTCCACTTTGTGGAATTGATAATTTTTTCCCTCTAGGGGGTCCGTCCACTTTGTGGACTATGTAGAATTTTCACCCTCTAGGGTGTCCGCCCACTTTGTGGACTTGATAATATTTTACCCTCTAGGGGGTCCGTTCACTTTGTGGACTAGAGTTTTCACCCTCTAGGGTGTCCGTCCACTTTGTGGAATTGATAATTTTTAAGCAATAAAACATAATTGAGTCTGAATATTCTTCCAAAAAATTAAAACATGTGTTTGTAGAGAAGTACCTGCCCCCTTGGGCTTAAAAAGGCACATAAAAAACATTGTAGCAAAATTTGTCCAAGTAAAACTAGAAGTAGTAGTAAACTAAATAAACTGAAAAATTGGGGAGCATCCTTGTTCTTTATATTATCTCTACTGGTAGTATTTCCGTAGGTGCTCCATGTTCCATGCGGGGGTCACATTCAACCTGCGAGGGCTTGACACATTGGCTGCCTGGCCAACATCCCCATTCTAGTCGTCCGTTCAGGTCTTGATTCATCAAGGGTTACCTCTTCTAGATCTTCAACTGGCTCCGCTATGGTCCGTTGCTCTTCTATGCACATGGTTTGCTGGTGTTCTTCCATCTCCAACATGGCAATGTAGCATTCGCGTGCGGCCACCTGATTTCCTCGTAACTCGCCGACCCCATAATCCGTAGGGAACTTGATCATTAGGTGGTATGTTGATGTTACAGCCTTCCACGAGTTGAGAGTGGGTCGTCCGAGAATGGCATTGTAGGCGGACTAGCAATCGACCACCAGGAATGTCACATCCTTAGTGATATGCTGAGGATAATCGCCTACCGTTACTGTAAGTGTGACGACGCCCAATGGGAATACCCTTGTACCTCCAAAGCCAACTAGCGGAGCGTTCGTCGATACCAACCGTTCTTGATCAATCCTCATCTGCTGGAACGCTGGGTAATATAAGATGTCTGCCGAGCTCCCGTTGTCGACCAGGACCCGGTGTATGTTGTAGTCCCCCACCTGTAGGCTGACTACAAGTGCGTCATCATGCGGGTGGTGAAGTCTACGAGCATCCTCTTCCGAAAACCCGATGACGGGGTTATCAATCTACACCATCTTAGGCATGGAGCCTGTAAGTTGGACGTTATAGACCATTCTGAGGTAAGTTTTACGGGCTTTCTTGGAAGATCCTGCAGCAGTTGTGCCCCCTACGATCATTCTTATATTTCCTATGGGTGGTCTAGGGCGCTCGTTCTCCCGTCACGGGGCCTGCTCTTGATCGGTTCTTTCCTTGCTAACAAACCTCTGTAGCTTCCCCTGTCTTATGAGAGCCTCTATCTGTTGTTTCAGATCGTAGAAGTCGGCTGTGTCGTGTCCGTGGTCAAGGTGGAAACGACAGTACTTGTTTCTCGACCTCTTACTGGGATCTCCTTTTAGCTTGTCAGGGAACGTCAGGGCTTCTTCGTCTTTGATCTGCATCAAGACCTGGTCTATCGGGGCTGTTAATGGTATGAAGCTTGTGAACTTCCCAGTAGGGGGTTTAGAGCGCCTATCATCCCGTCGTTCCCCGGTTCTTGGCATCTTTCGTTCCTCATCCTGCCGTGTGTCTTCTTGTCTTTCCCTCTTTTTGGGCTTCTCTTCGCGTGCCAGCAACGCATCCTCCGCGTTCATGTATTTGATGGCCCTGTAAAGCACATCCAACATGGTCTTTAGGTCGTTCTTATATAGTGAAAATAGGAACTTACCCTTCTGTAACCCATTAGTAAATGCTGCTACGAGTATCTTGTCATCTGTTTCATCAATCGAGAGGGCCTCCTTGTTGAAGCGAGTTATGTAGGACCTCAAGGTCTCGTCTTCACGCTGCTTAATGTTCATCAGGCACGCAGTAGACTTCTTGTACTTATGCCCTCCAATAAAGTGCTATCATAAATATTTATTAAAACTCGTGGATTCATTTTATTTCTACTAACAACTAAAGCCTATGTGGAATAAAAATCCATGGCAATATATGGTAGCTTTGTCCATTTTGTAGGGCTCACAATGAGAAAGCAAAATGATAGGCCCAAGTGGAGAGAACCACCAAGTTAGAGGGCCACCAAAATACTCAGCCCTCATGGCCAAGCCCAACATTAAGGTGCGGTTTGGATTGCGTTTCCTGCGTTGGCGTTTCCTGCGTTTTGCGTTTTTTTTTTTTTTTTTTTTTTTTTTTTTTTTTTTTTTTTTCAGCCGATTTTGTTGACTTTTCAGCAGTGAACTCGTGCACTGTTCACGGACCCACAAACATCACTTTTCAGCAACTTTTTCATTAAAAATGGGTCACACGGTACTATTTACACATTTAAAAATTATTTTGCTACAGTGTTTTCAGTTTTCAGTTTCAGCAAAATAAGTTCTATCCAAATGGACCCTAAATCTCAGCCAAAATAGCCCATGTGTGCAAATTGACCCCGCTGGAGAACTCCATTCAGTTTTGGCTTCCGCTGGAGGTCACCTCAAGAAGCAACCAAGTTCTCAAACCAAATTAGGAGCTGGCCACCTATCCTACTGCCAACTCTAACGTGAACAGTACCAGAGGTTGACACCTAAAGGCTAATGGGTAATAAATACCCTTCTTCCCCAAGTTTTGGTCACAACTCAAGGAAGCCATAATCAAGACCTCCAAGCTCATGAAATTCTCAACCAACTAGTTTATTTTATTACTAAAAATGTATGTAATTGGTTCATGAACCAAGCCCATGAATCCTATTGGGGAAAATTAGGGAAAAGTGGTTTGGAGGGCATAATGGGGTGTTCAGCAAAAGCTTCTAGCAGAGGTATCAATGGTTGACACTTGGCTTGGAGTGTCAACCAACCCTCTTGAGCTCTGATCCTAGTGGCAGCAAGCAAGATCTCTAGTCCTCATACTTGCTCTAATCCTATTGGACGAAATTAATCTCCAAATCCCAGCATTTAATGCCTAGATTAGGAGCATCTCAGCCCCCAGCTCCATTACCCAAATAAGCAAAACACCCAAAAAGCAAGTCTCACTATTTTGGGCCAAATCTCAAAAATGATATTCTAAGATTTTGCTACTGTCAGACCTGGTCCTTTCTATATTTTGCTAATCAATCCCTTAAGTTTCACTATAAAAGGGAATTACCATCAACTCATGGAGGACAACAATCTTATCATAAAATTCCTCACCCATCATACTATTTTTAGCCCATAAGTCAATTCCTTAGTTCAGAAACTAGCTTTTAGTCCATAAATGCTCATATACACTTACCCATAAACATAACATTCCATCTTCTCAGAAAATCTCAGAACCTTAAAATAGTTATAAACTGCCCCTCTTTACACCATACCCGAAAATGGCTAAACATCACTTCATCTCTCTTCCATATTTCTATATATTCACTCATACTTTCCATAAAGTCATTTCCATCACTTACTATACATATATATTCATCATTATGGACATGATATGACACATGGAGATCTTGTTTAAACATTTGCTGCACTAGATGGACACTCTCTCTCTCCCTTCATTCCATCATATTTTTCCTCTTTTACTTGTAATTATGAAGCCTTTAATCCTTATTTATTGTTATTATGATGAAAGTCATAATGTTTTGGATACTATGAAAGTTTTTCCTTATGTTGACTTAATAATAATAAGGAAAACATATGATTTTTACCATGTAAACGCACTTATTAACTTATCAGATGTCTATCGCTGGAGGTTTGTCATATTCACGGCTGGACCGTTTTTCCTCTTGTGTACTTGTTATAATGGGCTCACTTTTATATTAACCAACTATGGAGGAAATGCATAATTTTACTATGCAAATACATTTATTGGTTTTCCAAACATCTACCGTTGGATGTTTCTCTTACTTACCGCTAGACTATTATTTAAGCACTTGTTGTAGTGGGCCATCTTTTGTGCTAGCTTGTCTTTGCAGGAGGTATTTTTGGGGCCTTATTTTAATCTTTGTTGGATGCTGTTGGGGTTTATGCCCTAAAATTCAATTTATTGGCATGTCATAAATAATTAAATTGTTTAATTATATGAGACTATCTATAAATGAACTAATGTGACATTATCTTAGTCCATGAGATGTATAATATGTGATTTATGTGAAAAGTCACAGAAGATATAAATCATAAGTTCCTTGTAAACTTAGAATTTTAGTTCGTAGTCGGTGATGAAATTGAGCATTTCATCTGCGAAGACTATAACATATCAACTAAGATGATTTGTCTTGATCATGGAAGTAGAGACTTCTAGTTGATATGTTGATATGTTTTAAGAGTTAAGACATATTGAATTGGACCGCTGTGAGATTTATTATTTCTTAACGATTGTTAAATGAATAATAAATCTCACAACTTCTATTTACATCAACTCTAAATCCTGAGAGAATAATGAACTTGATCATGAGGTGTATGTTACTTTGATATATCAGGAGTGAGATCTATAAGTCACAATCAAAATCTCAGTATGTTGGGCAGCCGCATTTAGTGTTGATGGAACATATATTCTCAAGATGGAATTCATAATCTCTTAACAAAGATATAAAATATTCTCTTAAGATAAGTTTAATGGATTTGGTTATTCAGAGTGTTGGGCCTAACCACTTTAATAAGGAGTTACTAAAGTATATATTTATGAAATTGAATTTCATAAATATATGATGAATAACAAAAAGGATTAAACCGGGTATTCAAGGATTAAGATGTAGTAATCTTCAAAGTGGCAGTCTACATTCATGACTTTGTATTACTACGAATATTTTAATGAAAAGGTTGGATGTATAATAAAGTCTTGTGATATAATTTATTAATAAAGCCTAGAGTGCAATTATATTCTTATAGTGGTATTGAATATAATTAATGATAACTTTGAACTTGTCAAGAGTTGACAGAAAAGCTCAAGGCCCATTGGAGCTAGAGTTTTATTTGTTCCCTTTTGGTCCCACTCCAAGTCATATACTAGAGCTCAACTAGAATGACCCAAAAGGCTAGCCTAATTAGATAATCAGTTATATATAAGGAGAGAAACATATAGAATTTCATAAGTTTTTCATGTGTGTTTTTTCATTAAGATCATATAAAGAAATGAAATGGTTTGTATGTGAGTGTTGGACATTCTCTTATTCTCTTCTTAAAAACTGATTGAGAGACCACACTTCTTGGGTATCAAGTGGAATTAGAGTGAAGATTAAAAGTGTTCCCAAGTACTTCTAATATTTTATTTTGAATTTCACCGCACCAAGGTACACTTTCTTGTTCTTAAATTCTGAAATTTACATAGTATATGTTATCAATTACGAATAAAGTACATCCGTTAATTTTCCGTTGTGTATGTTTTGTATACGATACAAACATGTATTTTTCCAACAGATGCAACTTAGACCTTGAGCAAAATGGGTCTTTCACACTTCACCGATAGCCTTTGTGCCATGTTCCAAGCCTAAAGTCGAGTCTCGGTCTTAACTCCCCTAACATCATGTGGGCAACGAAAAATGCCCCCAACAATGATTAATCTGCAAAAAGTGGAGAACAACTTATGTCATACAATTAGACACTATAGTCGAAAATATTGTAACCATTTGTAAATTTACTTTAGATTTAGAGTTTACTTTGAAAATGATATCAAATTATGGAGTTTATTATATAATTTTTTTAAAAAAAATTTATTACTTATTTTTATAAAAAATAATAAATCATTACACCCAAAAAAAAAAAAAAAATCGAACTTAATAATTAATATTATCACAAACATCGTGTTGGCAAATCTTTCACAAGCTTTATTTCTAATACTTACTTTAAAAAAAAAAAAAAAAAAATCAAATTATAAATATCACGAAATGTGAAATAGTTATTTATTAAAATTTTGTGAATGAAATATTAATGTCACTGCCTATATTTTCAAGTTAGAATGAGAATTGTCTAGACAGTCTATTAAATCAGTACTAGCTCTAATGTTTTATGTCAATATATAAGCTTGGCCACCCTTGAGAAATTTCTAGCTTTAACACTCACCACAATATTGGGGGAGGTGCCATTATATTAGATTGCTCATATTTAATGTTAAATATTTTAATTAGAAAATTTTTTAGTTCCAAACATGTTCACTAATACAGGAAGATGACATTTATCGTTGTCACAAAACTTTATCCTTTTATTTATTAATTTGCATAGTGTATTTGGATGCCTTCAAAATGAAGTAAATCTTTTCGTCATTTTGGTAGAAGTCAAGAAAGAAACCATTATCCATGAAATTATATGACTTGGTCTAATTTTGTGTTTGTGCAGAGCTTTGGTTACCTAAAACGACGTCAAAATGGGTACACCCACAAATGGCCAAAATGAGCGAGCTAAACTATCTAGACACTAGGATTCATCTTTTTTAGTTTTATTAGGAGCAATATGTAACAACACACATTCCAATAACAAGTCACTTAAAATTTCTAGAACTAAAATGTAATTTGAAAAAGAAATTGAGGTGTTTGGTTGGGGGATATTAGGATTTTTGCAAAAGTAAAAAAAAATAAATCCTGCATGTCTAAACCCAATGCTCAGAGTATTGATAGGATTCAACAAATCAAGCAGGAAGAGCTCGAAGAATGAAGACCTAGCTAGAATGGCAGAATTGGTGGGCGTGGGGGTTGTGGTGATGAATGAAAGTTTTTGAGAGAAAAAGGGGAGTGGGGACTGGGATTCTAGTTAGGAAATAAAGTAGAGAAACAGTGGAATGAGGATTGGGTTGAATGACTGGTTGGAAATAATTGGGAGGGGGGAATCAAACGTGAAATAAAGGGGAGAGTAAAACAAATTGTGGAAAGAAAAAATTTGTGTAGAAATTGCTAATATAATATTTTGAAGGAAAAAGTCTGGTTACAAACTTGGTTATACATAGCATAAAACTACAATTTCACTAAATAACTTTTTGTTTGATGTTAATTTTGACAAATTCACAATTAAATTACATTATTTTCTTATATCTTCCATGATTGAAAAAATTTTAACAAATCAAAGATTAATAGGTATGTCATCAATCGATTGTTTAAATTGTAACTTTTTGTAGTATAAAATTATGCAAAAAACATAAGTTTATAGATCATATAATAAATAACATCCAATTGACATAAAATTTGACATGTATATTAAGATCGTAGTCTTGTAACCTAAGGCTATAGCTAAATATGTAGCCAAACTTTGTCCTCTATATATATAGATATATATATATATATATTTTTTGAATTAAAAAGTTCGTTTATGTAAGAAACTACCTAATTAAAAAATAAATTAATGTAACTTGTTCTTTTAATAATGAAAATTGTCAAAATTATTTGTGTGTGAATTCGTTAGTGCAGGTGTCAAATTAACATTTCTACAGAAAATGCATTTTACACTTCTTCAAATCAAACACAATTCCATTCAATATAATTAGTTTTTAATAAAATTTTCAACATAAATAATTCCAAACGCAAATTTTAAGGAAAATATATTCAAGCATGATACATTTTGTAAAATCTATTTTGTTGGAATGCATTCTCCCAATATTCATTGCAAACACTATACAAATTTTCCTTCTTGTCAAATGGGAAACAACTAAAAATAAATTTCAAGTTGTTCTCTATTGGGATGGAAAACTAACACACACCCACGATTCATATTGAAACCAAGCTCTGATTTAATACTAGAATACATCTCCATCAGCTCAAGAAGCATTGAGGATATATTTATTTATTTATTTGTTTTTGGGTACTTGAAAGAAATTTAATCTTATCTAAATGGAAATTTATCATGAAGACCCGGAGAAGATGTATATTTTAACTGTTCAAACTGTCTCCCTCTTTGTGGTTATTTCCACCGGTTGATACAAAATTACAAGATGGAGCAAACATTTGTGTCATAACAGGGGTCTCTAATCTCATAGAATGCGTAGGGGGGTCCATAAGGGCACTGTATCTTCGGTTCATCTTTTTTTTTCTCATCTTTCTTCTCTTCTGCAACGCTTACTATGCTTGCATGCCCTACTTTCTTCCGTAGCAACGTTGCAAGTTTAACAGTATCAATATTATCTCCTTTTACCTCTATTTGGTCCCTGTTTTGCCCTTTCAAAGCTGATGATTCCACCCCTGAAAATGTCACATACACCAACAAATTAAATGGAAAACAATTTTTGAGTACTAGTACAACTATAATTACTAGGTTCAAGAGTGGTGTTTGTAGTGTTGTAAATTTTGAAAAAGTCGCTTTGTTACCTGGAAGGCCAACTGCAATCTTCATGGCTTTTCTGCGGACCTTCTCACCTTCCGTAACGCAAAAAAAACTCCTCTGCCCATCCATGGAAACCTGGATGAGCACAGTTTGCTGAAGAAACAAAATAATTATAATCACAAATGAGGCGACTTTAAATTGTATCATACACTCTTATATATTTTGTAATAGAAAGTTGAGTTTATATCTATTCAATTGCAATGATTGTATGTGGTGAGAGTAGTATATATCAGATACCTTCATGGTTTTTGTTTGTTAGAAATGATTGTATGTGGGGATGGACCAAAAGCCAATCACCTTGTGGGAGAGAACAGAAATTGAAGGTGGAGGAGAGTGTACCATATACTGCTATTTATAGGCCTCTTTGGAAGATTAGTGAGGGCTATTGGAAGTCAGGAGGACCATAGCTTACGTAAAGGCAGGGAACATCTTTTTTCATAATCACTATCAATGTTACGTGTTATCATTACTGACTACATGTAAATTCAAAAATTATTATCACTTTTATATTAGATGTGATAAAACAATGTAACAATAATTGTGATTAGTATCAAATTAAACA
This sequence comes from Notholithocarpus densiflorus, assembly GCA_030021035.2. Classification (NCBI taxonomy): domain Eukaryota; kingdom Viridiplantae; phylum Streptophyta; class Magnoliopsida; order Fagales; family Fagaceae; genus Notholithocarpus; species Notholithocarpus densiflorus. Next base: position 12,385 of record JARYZH020002670.1, read on the forward strand.
ATACAACATATAAACTTCAAAATTACTTTTTTATTTATTATTTAAAAATTAATACAACAATTTATAAGACTTAGTAAAATTTGTTATCAACATAAGAAATGTTAACGAGTGCCGTACGGCATTAGTTAAAAATCTAATTAAAGAAAGTTTTTATGGAAAAAGAAAAAAAATCAATTAATGTTTTGACAGCTTTTTTCATTTCCCATAAAAGTGATGTAAAAACTTTCCTAAAATGAATTCTTAACCAATGCCGTACGGCACTCGTTAACATGACCCATAAACTAATATTCAATTCATGAATATGAAATTATGAGCACTCTTCCTTTAGATTTCCGTATACCAAATTATGAGCGCATAATTAATGTAGTATTAAATGGGAAGTTGTGAATAAAATCACACTTAATCTTATTAATGTATGAAAATCTTCCGTTCCATTTTTAGTAGTTTTCACACACACACACACACACATATATATATATATATAATATCATAGAATTTCAATTTATGATTTTTTTAAATAAAAGTTTATGATGTTTATTTTATAATGATTGCTCTTTATTATTGGGTTAAAACACCAATAAGTTTTTTGTGTAAGTAGATTCAAAATCCAGATCTTTTATTCAACAACTAGGAATTTTACTAGATAAGCTAACCGAAACCCATTAGTATTTTACTTTACGTTCTACCAATAATTACAACTTGTCATATTGTTTTTTTATTTTTTTTATTTTTTTTCTCTCTCTTTATTAAATAACTATAGTTTACAATGCAAACAACAGAAAATTATTGTGTACTCCCGAAATACTATAAATGTATATTCCCTCTTTTTACATGAATGGTGGGTCTCACTATGAATTTAATTAGTGGGACCCACCATTTATATAAGAAGAGGAAATATGCATTTATGATACTACGGGAGTACCTAATAGTTTTCCGCAAACAACAAGGAACTCATGGGTCAGAGGATTTTTTATTCCAGAGAGAGAGAGAGAGAACTTTTCACTTTCCACTACAATTCGTATTTCCATTTTCATTTTCCTATAGAGAGCACTTGCACTTTCCAAATGAAAACATCTTACTGAATACTAATTTAACTAGTCCATTTCTCATTTATTCTTGGTTTAATTATTTCTAAAAGAAAAAATAAAAATGGTCCATTTCTCATTTATTATTGGTTTAATTATTTCTAAAGGCAAAAAAATAAAAATTTGAAAATTCATTTCTCATTCATTATTGGTTTAATTTCGTTCCATCAATTCGTATTGTAATTATTTATAGATAAAAGCAAAAGCAATGCAAACAAGGGAGATACGTGGCTATAGTGATGTGTGAGGTTTCCCAGTTGGAGTATTCATATGTGAATGTAGAGTGCGGACATGGTCATTTTCAAGAAACTACGGAGACCATATATATCCTTGTCTACATTGCCAGCTAATAGCTGGATAGTCCGCTGACTTTTATAGTCTACTCAAAAAATTCTCCCACAAAAAAATAATTTTTACTTCAAATAAATAAAGGATAAAGGATAAAGTTGATAGTTGATTTTGGTTAGTGCTATATTTGTGGACGTGAGTTTGAAGTTGGTCGACCACATTAATTATTTTGATATTGTCTTATTGTTCTATGTTCCAATTGATGTAAGAAATTCAATTTATTTAATAACAAAAATAACCTTGAATTATAATAAATAAATAAAATAATATATCTTATCAAATACTAGGACCTAAAACTAATATACAATTGTCTTGAAAAATTAAATAGTACTCGTGGGCGCCCTGTTCTAAGCCATGGTTGCTTGAGCATATGCCATCATTCGAGTGGGTCAAGGAGAAGAATCTGTTTTACGTCTAGAGACGAAACTATCAGTTTGGAGTTAGTATACAAGCTTCGGAAGGTATTATGATTTTTGCACCCAAACTTGCCCAACCGAGTGGGTTGGCATCCATTTGTCTTATCATACCATTTTAAATAAGGTAATTATTA
>JARYZH020002671.1:0-14356 GCA_030021035.2 Notholithocarpus densiflorus
AAAAAAAAAAGGGTTGTCTTATAAGTTGTAACTGTGGGCTGCACTACACAGTTGTGCACTGTGTAGCAGTGCCTGTACTCCTATCATCCTATGGCTAAATCTTTTGCATTTTAGGATGCAATGAGATCTTTTTAATGCATTTTATTGACTAATAAAAATGCTTAAATTTTTTTTAATTAAAATATATAGATAGATATATTATATATATAATTTTTTTTTTACAAGTGGGGGCCTTCTTTTATTTAGGGGCCTTAGGCGATTGCATCACCTATTGAGCCGGCCCTGATCGGCATCATATTATCTAAAAAAAATTCTATTTTCACGCACTAAAAAAAAATATTTTATCTATTTTAAAATATCATTTTATAATGTTTTATACATCACATTTCTTATTTTACCACATCACCCATTGAAATAAGTTAAAAAACTCTTTACCTTTATAAAAAAAAAAAACAAAAAACAAAAAACACAACCCTAACGCTGCTGAACCCACCCACCCACTCGTCACCGATCCCATCTATTAGAACCCACTCACCATTGAATTTGCCCATTTGAACCCACCGATAGCCTAACCCACTCATCTGACCCACCCATCACCGATCCGCCCATCTGAACCCGCCCATCACCTTTTGAACGCCTGCATTACCATTTGAACCCATCCACTGCTTGAACCCACCCATTATCAGTTGAACCCATTCACTGCCGAACTCACCCATCAAAAAAAAAAAAAACTCACTGTAGGAGAGAGATTGGAGATTGGTGGTGCGTGAGGTGGTAGTTTGGCAAGGCTGAGAGTGAAAATGAGAGAGGAAGAGAGAAGTAGAGTGAGAGTGAGAGAAGAAAAGAGGAGTGGTTGAGAGAGTAAAAGAGAGGAAGACAATCAAGAGATCTAGCTGTGAGTGACGAGAGAGGAGATAGAAAGAGATTTTTTTTTTTTTTTTAAATTACAATTCCTATTGATACAGTTCCAAACTATTCGTCAATTCAAAATTTTATAGCATTTAGAACAAGTGATATAAGAGGTTTTTTTGGTGTTTGGTGTGCCAAATGCTAAAAATTTAGTATTTGGCACACCTGATACTAATGTTCTAAAAATTAATAAATCTAATGAACAAATCAGAAGAGAGAGGCGGTCTTTATTTTTGGCATCGGAAGAGGAAAGTTTTGAAATTTTAGTTCAAAATTTTGTGGAAGGATTTGTAATAGTTTTTTTTTTTTTTTTTTTTTTTTTTTTTTTTTTTTGCGGAAGTAATATAAAAAAAAATTATATTTTCATTTAAAGATCGTTGTACCACACAACTATGGATTCTAAATAGAACAAAATTGCGTACCTTTCTTAGCAACCCAAGTGTGTTGCCTCCCAAGGTATTCACGTCTCTCTCTCTGTTTCTTTTTGGATTTTCAGAAGACTGCAGTATCACTCAGTAATTCCGATGGCCAACTCATGATACGATATTTTAAAATCTTATTTTTATTTAAGACTTCTAAAACCCAAGAGAGATATTGGAAGTAGGATCCTTAGGGTTCCTAATCTTCAGTTGTAGGATTAATCAATAACTTTTTGAATGTTATTGACTTAACTTGAAACTCTTTCAAAATTATTCCTTAATTTTCTCAACTATATCAAGAAAATATTTGAACTTCTACAGATTGCAATAATGTCCATCAACACATTGCAATTGACCCCTGAAGATTAGAGAATTGCAAATGAGGTCTCATTACATACAATTTTATATCTATGTCCTTCTACGACACTATATTCCCATAAGCCACTAGGACTGAATTAATATCACTGTCATGTCTTTAGCTTATGTAACCTTTAATTTCTTGATTTCATAATTTCTATTGGACTCCAAAATATCTTTGAAAAACTCTTTAAATATATATAAATATATATATATATATATATTTATATGTACGTACCCAAAATGAGATTAACGGGCTAACACTCCTTTGGGCTCACAACCTATTTGTATCGTGGGCTTTGGGTTTCCTACTTTGGATGGTTCCTCACACTAAGGCCATAAGACACCATTTCTTCCTTTCTACTCTGTTTTTGCTCTCAATTTTCCAACCCCCTTTCTCTTATCTAGTTCTCATATTTATAACCCAAAAATTAGTGGGCAGGTTATGATTACTCCAATAGTTAGTGTAATAGGAGGTCCAATGTTTTTGAATGTAAGTGGTGTTAGGTGGAGGTGGCTTTGGAAATGGTTTCTGCTTCAGTAAATATGCTCGGCAGCGATATCCCCCAAGGCACTACCAGGCATAAAAGAGACGACGAACTAAGAGCATTTCTTCTTGATTGAGGGACCTCGGTAAGTTCAGTTGTTGGCTTTAGACAAGTAAGTTGGGCCTATGGTACCCTTTGCCGTACATATGTTGTGGGATACGTTGATGGGTCAGGGTTTAATACCCATGTGGGCCTGGGGTATCTCTGCGCCGTACATTAGCCCCCCTTTGATTCGTTCCTGGCCTATTGGGGACGAGTCAAGGAGCCCTAGAGTTGATAACAATTTGAGAAGCACAATGGCTGGTTTATCGGTCGGTTTAAGAAGCCCATTAATGCACCCTCAAAAGGCGCGTTATGTCCGACTATTGGTTTAACTGTCATCATTATCTGATGGTTCGCGAACCGAGGCGTTACGCGTGTGACAGTTACGGTAAGGATTCGTAGGATTTCGCGCTTCTTAATTGTTTTGGGCCATTTATTTCACACTTCGGCCTCTATAAATACCCCTTTTCGACTCTCTTCTTCACTTTTGCACTTTTACATTCCAAACTTTCTCTCTGTCGAGCATATACTCTGCGTTTTGTCTTCTAGCCCAGAACGTCCTTTTTCCCTAGAGCCCTCAGTAAGTTCTTTTTCCCTCTCCTTCTATTTGCTCTACTCCTTTCCATTCTGCTGTAATCATAGTTTTAGAATGGGCTACTCTCATCTTCTTTCCTCAGAAGTTTCTTTGGCTACTTTTAGGGCCACTTACAACATTCCTGCGGATGTTGATATCGCCTATTGGCACGAGGGTGATATTGACATCCAAAGGCACCGTGGCACAAATACTGTCTTCTTTCCTTTGATGGCAATTCTCGAGGGTGGAGTTAGGTTCCCGGTTGATCCCCTCGTCATAGGTACACTTAGATTTTACGGTTTGTGCCCAGACCAACTCCCCCCCAACTTTTACCGAATGGTGAGCTGCGTTAGTAGGTTAAACCAGTTGTTCGGTTTGCAACTGAATTACCATGACATTAATTACATGTATAGATTGTGTGGCAATGTTGATTCGGACTATTACTTGAAAACCAGAGACATGAGGGTACGGCTTATTTCGTGCTTGCCTGACTCAAATAGGAACTCAGTTGGCGAGTTCGTACGAGTGAGCGGCAATTGGCTTGCCGATGAGCTCCCTTGCGCGTTTTCGCCGCGTGATGTTGGTCGCTCTCACGTATATTTTCTTGATTTTACTTCAGTAATTTGTTACTTTTGTGGTCACAAATCGATTTTTGTGCTGTTTTTGTGCAGAGAGCGGAAGGTTTAAGAAGGATCTTAGAGTAGTTCATGTTCAGGATCTAAATTTTGTGCTTAGGTCAGAAATTTTTGTACATTGGGATGGACAACTTCGAGCATCTCATTTAATTCTCGGAGTTGATCCCGTGTATTCTACTTGGCAAGCATTCAGCCAGGCTTTGTTAGTTGACAGTCCTCTCCTTTCATATATCGACGTTCGGCTCGCAAACTTCCTCCCTCCAAAGTTCACTGATGGCGAAGCTCAAAATCTCGGTCCGCGGTACACGTTATCGGACAAACTTGCACCTCTACGGGATGAGTTAGCTGAACTCGTGTCTCGACGCCGTCGAGAGCAAGCACACGTGCCTATGAAGCCCGAAGCCCCCGTTCAACCCGAGGATCGTATTGAACCTGAGGATCCAGTTGAACCTGTTTAAGGAACCGAAGAAGTCGCCGAATTTATTAACCTTTCGAAAACCGAATCCGATCAAGGTGAAGCCATGGTGACATGGAGGACGATGTCGGTTAGCCGTTTTGTGCCTGATGTGCGGCCTGCCGCATAGCAACCATCGCCTTAAGTTCATGGCCAGACTCCCCCTCCTCCACCTCCTCCGTCCGAACGAGCTCGGAAGAGGCAACGCAATACAGAGCACGCCTCAACTGGCTCGGGTGATGTGTCAACCAGGACTCCTCCCCAGCCGTCCAGAGGCATCGTAATCCAGGAGCCACCGGCTCAGATCGGTACCAACCTGGCGTCCTCTTCTCGAGCCGCACTAGAGTGGCGAAAGGTATTCCAGATGGACGGCCAGCCCCTCTCTACGACCGCGAGTGTGCGGGTGTGGGATAAAGGTGAGGGAGGTCGTGTCGCTCAAAGTTTAGTGCACAGCCTTCTTTTGCCCGAGGATGTGAACGCTTTTGAAGATGGCACAAACAAGTCCCTAGGAAGAAGGTTGCAATGGCATACTATCGCGGTAGTCTCTAGTCCCTCCTAATTTCTATACACGTTATTTTTGCTTTTGCACTGATCATTGTTGCTTTACCAGGCCGCTCAATTGTCTCATATACTTGACGGACGGCTGAAGGAGCTGGCCGAGGATGTTGGCCGGGAGAAGGCCCACAAAGATGTTGCGGAGTTGACCGCAAAGGATAAGGCCAGGGCTGCTTCGACAGCCGAAAAGAAGGCTGCCATGTCCGAGAAGGAAAGGGCGGCGGCAGAAAAGAGGTCCTCGGAGTTGGAGGTCAAGCTGGGGGCGATGGGGCAGAAATTAGCTGAAGCGGTGAATTTGAATAATGCATGGGCAGATGAGCTGGCCGACATGAAAGCGGCGCTGGAGGCTTGCGAAAATAAATGGTATAACGAGGGGTTTGCTGATGCGGAGAATTCTACAGAGCCTGTTATGCTAGAAGCCTAGAAGCTAGGTTATGAAGAAGGTTAGTTGGCTGCCCTACAGGCCATGCGGGTTCCTGAGGATTCTCCTCTAAGGAATCCCGGTTACATCACCTTACCGAGTACCGCCATCGCCGTGCAGAATCCTCTAGAGACAATTGATGAAGAGGAGACGACTAGTATGAGGGAGTTGGTGGCGCAAATCGACTCCCATGTGGAGCTGGTTGATACGGAGGCCACCAGCAATCCCCACACCGACGGGAATCCTCATCCTGACGCGAATACTCAGCCGCCTAGTAGAGCCCAGCAGACCGCTGAGGATATTGCCCACACCCAGTTCGCCGATCCTTCTGCTTGATTTCCTTATCATGCAATTTCATTTATATTTTTAAACTCTGTTTGGTTTGCTTACCTCACCGGGTTGTGGTGATGGAACAATTTAAATTTTTGGGATTAATTTTCTTTTTGTCACCGGGCTACGGTGATGGAACAACTATTATTTTTTATTCTCTAAGAATGTTGGTTGTTATCTTTCCCGTTGCATTACTCGATTTGCCTTTCTTTTTATAAATAATACGTATTTCAACTAATCGGACGGTAGTTACCGGGCTATGTAGTTGCTGATTTGCAGAGATTTTCTCAACTTATAAAAGGTTGGGTAGTTGCCGATAATCTGTGAATGGGATTATCTGAAAGAATTGGTTCCTTGTCAGTAATAATTATTTTTAATACGTGCGGAAAATTTTTTGGGGAAAGATATTTCCACGCGCTTAGGTTTTCATCTTTAGACTATGTATTGAGTAAAGTTTCCACCTGCTCGGCGATGGAAATCGAACCAAGGGCAGGTTTCTGTCCTTAGATTAAGTAGTGTAAGGTTTTCCACTTGCTCGGCGATGGAAATCGAGCCGAGGGCAGGTTTCTGTCCTTAGATTAAGTAGTGTAAGGTTTCCACCTGCTCGAAGATGGAAATCGAGCCGAGGGCAGGTTTCTGTCTTTAGATTTAGTAATATAAGGTTTCCACCTGCTCGGTGATGGAAATCGAGCCGAGGGCAGGTTTCTGTCCTTAGATTTAGTAGTGTAAGGTTTCTACCTGCTCGGCGATGGAAATCGAGCTGAGGGCAGATTTCTGTCCTTAGATTTAGTAGTATAAGGTTTCCACCTGCTCGGCGATGGAAATCGAGCTAAGGGCAGGTTTCTGTCCTTAGATTTAGTGTAAGGTTTCCACCTGCTCGATGATGGAAATCGAGCCGAGGGCAGGTTTCTGTCCTTAGATTAAGTAGTGTAAGGTTTCCACCTGCTCGGCTATAGAAATCGAGCCGAGGGCAGGTTTCTGTCCTTAGATTTAGTAGTATAAGGTTTCCACCTGCTCGGCGATGGAAATCGAACCGAGGGCAGGTTTCTGTCCTTAGATTTAGTGTAAGGTTTCCACCTGCTCGGTGATGGAAATCTAGCCGAGGGCAGGTTTCTATCCTTAGTCTCCGTACCTTCTCGTTTATGCGGGTTTTGTGTTGATGGATTAACACTACTGTAATTCAACGTGCCTGTATGAATAAACATCGATTCCATATTAGTTGATAAAGCAAAGGTACAATATTACATTGTAACTATCCTCCCGTGTTGCCGATCAGTGGTAAAATTTTTTCAAGTTTTGGACATTCCATGGCCGGGGAAGTGGCCTTTCGTCCATGTCCTCCAAGTAGTATGCTCCCAAGCCCGCGACAGCAGTGACCCTATATGGCCCTTCCCAAGTAGGGGCAAGTTTCCCAGCGTTTGTGTCTCGCATATTCCCAACAGCCCTTCGTAGCACCAAGTCTCCAATGCTGAATTCCCTAGTTTTCACATCTCGGTTATAGCGCCGGGCAAGCTTCTGTTGGTACTCGGCTAGCCGTATTGTTGTAAATTCTCGGCGCTCTTCTAGTAAGTCCATTTGCTCTAACATTAACATATCATTTTGTTCGGGGGAAAACTTTTCAACCTGAGCGCTGCAGAGGTTTACCTCAGCTAGTATCACGACTTCTGCCCCGTATGTTAAAGAAAAGGGGGTTTCTCCCGTTGATCTCCTTGGTGTCGTTCGGTAGGCCCATAAAATGCTGGGTAGTTCATCAGCCCATCTACCCTTTGCGTTGTCTAACCTTTTCTTCAATCCATTCACAATTGCTTTGTTAACAGCTTCAGCTTGGCTGTTGCTCTGAGGGTATGCTGGCGTTGAGTACCTGTTTTTAATGCCGAGGTCGTTGCAAAATTCACGGAAGGCTCTGCTGTCAAACTGCAATCCATTGTCAGATATGATGGAGTCCGGAACGCCAAATCTCGTAATTATATTCTTCCATATGAATTTTTTAACATCCATGTTCCGAATGTTGGCTAATGCTTCTGCCTCCGTCCATTTAGTGAAGTAATCAACGGCCACTAGAACAAACCACCGGTTATCGGTTGCTCGAGGAAATGGGCCAATAATATCAAGCCCCCACTATGCAAAGGACCAGGGGCTACTAATCGGGTTTAGGTGTCCCGCCGGCTGGTGGATCAGGGGGGTGTGCTTTTGACATTGTTCGCACTTACGCACATACTCGGTGGCATCCTTTTGCATCTTCGGCCACCAGAACCCCTGCGTCATCGCTCGGTGTGCTAATGAGCGCCCCCCTACATGACTCCCACATACCCCGCCATGTAGCTCGGTCAACAATTCGTTCACTTTCTCGGGATGCAAACACAAAAGGTACGGTCCTCCGAAAGACCTCCGATATAGTTTCCGATCTTCCGCCAACCAGAACCGAGAGGTTGTTCGGTGGATTTTGTTAGCCTCCTTCTCTTCCTCTGGGATTCGATCCTCGGCTAGAAAACTAATGATCGGGTCCATCCAGCATGGCCTGGCTGAGGAAATCGCCGTAATACCGACTCCAGAGGCTCCAGGTTTAATCACTGTATTTATGCTCGGTTCGGTTATCAGCTCCCCTAGGCACATCTTCCACTACTGATGTCGCCAACGTAGCCAGGGAATCAGCATGTCCATTTTGTCCCTGAGACACCTGAGTCACCTTTACAGTATTGAACTCACCCATAACCTGCTTTGCCACCTGTAGGTATTCCTTCATCCGAGAATCCCGGGCCTCGAAACAACCCTGCACCTGGCTAACCACCAGCCAAGAATCTGAATAAATTTCTACATCTCGAGCACCCATTCCTAAAGCGGTCCTCAAGCATGCAAGCAAGGCTTCATATTCGGCTTCGTTATTAGAGGCCCTAAACCCCAACTGAAAAGAGTGCTCTAGCCGTATTCCTTCTAAAGTAACCATGACAATCCTGGCACCAGCCCCCATAGTATTCGATGCACTGTCCACAAATACCTTCCATGGGCGACATTCAACATGACAAACCATCCCTGCTTCAAGTTTAGGAGAGAATTCTGCAACAAAGTCGGCAAGTACTTGGCCTTTCACTGCGCTGCGGGGTCGATACTGTATGTCGAAGGAACCTAACTGGGTGCCCCACTTAACTATCCGACCCGTAAAGTCAGATCTTTTCAACAATGACTGCAGGGGGTACTCGGTCAAAATGTATATAGTATGAGCTTGAAAATAGTGCGGCAATTTTCTCGTAGTGTGCACAAGCGCTAACACCGACTATTCCAGGGGCAGATATCCAGTCTCGGCGTCGACCAGGGTCTTACTGATGTAGTATATAGGCTGCTGCACTCCTTGGTCCCTTAATAACACAGCACTCACAGCATGGTCTAACACCGACAGGTACATAAATAAATCTTCCCCTGGTCCTGGGGCTGTTAACATAGGCGCCCGGACTAAATACTCCTTCAAATCCTGAAAAGCTTTTTCACAATCGTCTTCCCACTGAAATCCCCTCCATTTCTTTAAGAGCTGATAGAAAGGACGACAACGGTCGACGAACTTAGAGATGAACCGGTTAAGGGCGGCCAACATCCCGGTCAATATTTGTACTTCCTTCGGGTTGCTCGGGGGTTTGAGGCGTTGCACGGCTTGTATTTGATCGGGGTTAACCTCTATTCCCCTGTTAGTGATCAGATACCCTAGGAATTTGCTTGCTCCCACCCCGAAAACACACTTCTCCGCATTGAGGCGCAATTTATGTCGCCGAAGCGTCTCAAACACTTCCCGGAGATCCTCTGTGTGCTGTACTTCCTGCTTACTTTTCACCACCATATCGTCAATGTACACTTCAACCGTGTGCCCTATTTTATCTCGGAACATTCTCGTCATCATCCGTTGGTACGTGGCCCCCGCATTTTTTAACCCAAAAGGCATCACAGTATAATGGTAGTTGGCTTTCGGGGATATGAATGCTGTCTTCTCTTGGTCTTCGGTAGCCAGTGCAATCTGATGATACCCCTGAAATGCATCCAAAAAGCTCATCCTTGAATGTCCGTACGTGGCATCCACCAACTGATCGATCTTTGGCATAGGGAATGGGTCTTTTGAACATGCTCGGTTCAAATCAATAAAGTCTACACATACCCTCCACTTGCCGTTTTTCTTCTTCACCACTACGGTGTTTGCTAACCACTCCGGGAAGAAGATTTCCCTGATTGCCCCGGCCTCTTTCAGCTTTTCTACTTCCAACCTCACAGCCTCCACATGCTCCTTGGCCGATCTCCCCGGCCTTTGCTTCTTTGGGGGGAATGACGAATCTACATTGAGCCTGTAGACGATGAACTCGGGATCCACTCCGGGCACCTCGTACGGAGTCCAAGCAAACACATCCATGTTTCGTACAAGGAGCAATAGCGTCTTAATCTTGTCTTCCTCCCCCATGCTCGCTCCTATCTGAAAGTACCTGTTGTCGTCTGGAAATATTTTTACCTTGACCAATTCTTTGGCGTAATCGGTCCCCTTCCCCTCCGGGGATTCTTGTAATTGCTATGACGGGGCCCCCCTAGATGGGTCCTCCTTTTCGGCCCTCTCCTTCCGTTGGGTTTACGTGTTCTTCTAGCTTACAGCGGCTATCAAGCACTGCCTAGCCACCTGCTGACTTCCCCTTACTATGGCAATCCCATGCTCGGTAGGGAATTTGACCTTCACATGCAGGGTAGATGGGACAGCCCCCATTGCATGAATCCACGGCCTTCTAAGGATCGCCGTATAGGGTGAAAATGATGTAACTACTACAAATACCATCACCACCTCCCTACCTTCCATGCTCACGGGAAGGGAAATTTACCCTTTGGGAATTACCACCTCGCCATCAAACCCGACCAATGGCGCACTATATCTCGAGAGATCTTCGTTCTTCAACCTAAGCCCTCTGTATAAATCTGGATACATCACGTTGGCTCTGCTTCCCTGGTCTATCATTACTCTTTTTACCAAGAACCCATTTATCCGAGTTGTGATTACCAAAGCATCATCGTGCGGTTGAATTGTCCCCCTAAAATCATCATCACCAAAAGCAATAGGCTCTCGCGTGAACTTCGTTCTCTTCTCGGGTGGCTGCGCGTCTGAGCAACCCTCTATTGGCACTACAGTCAATACCCCCTTCTTTATTACCACGGTGATACCTCTTGGAGTAGCATGGATGACCTCGATTATCCCGAAAGGTGGTGGAAGGACATTTCCCCTCTGCTGAGTATTCTACCCCCCTCCTCGATTTTCTGAATCTACCACGAACTCCTTTAAATATTCGGCTTTTACCAATTGTCCAAGATGATCTTTCAACACTCGGCAATGCTCAGTAGTATGCCCTTTGTCCCGGTGGTAGGTGCAGTATAAGCTTTGATTTCTCCTAGACGGGTCTCCTCCCATCTTATTAGGCCACTGCAAATACGGCTCATTCTTGATTCGGTCCAGAATCTTGTGCACCGACTCTTTGAATGTCACATTTACCTCCCCCATCTGTGCTATTGGCTCTTGAATCCGTAAGTTCCCTCGGGGCCTGGGCGGAAAGCCACTCTGCCGAGGTCGAGTCATCATCGGGGCCTTACCTTTGTTCTGCAGCCGATCATCCTCCAATCGCTTATACTCTTCAATACGCCCCGTGAGTTGCCTCATATCCTCGGGGGGCTTCTTAGTTAGTGAATCCCTTAACTCGGAATCTTCGAGAAGTCCCATCCTGAAGGTGCTTGCTGCAATCTTCTCATTGCCCCCACCGATCTCATTATAAAGCTCCTACTACTGACTGGCATAACTGCGAAGGGTTTCCCCAACCCTCATCTTCATGGATAGTAATGCGTCCACCGGTTGTGGTATTTGGCTGCATGTGACGAACCGGATACCAAACTCTTGGATCAAGTCGGCAAAACTGTGAATGGAGCGTTTCCTTAACCCGTTGAACCATCTTAAAGCAGTGGGCCCGAGGCTTGAAGGAAACACCTTGCACATTAGCGCGTCGTTATGGGTGTGCAAAGACATCATTTGGGTGTAATGGCTGACATGCTCTACTGGGTCCGTTTTTCCATCATAGGAGTTGAACGGTGGTCTCGTAAATCTGCTCGGCATTGGGGCCCGCTCAATTTCATCTGAGAACGGCGATCGAGCAGTGCGACGTAAGGCACGGCTCATCGCATCCATGGCAATATTGTGGGGTCGTCGTTCCTCAGGAGAACCTGAACCCCGGTCGGCATGCTCCCGTGAATGAGAACGTTCCCGACGATGGCGGGTTCCTCGCGAGCGTGAGCGGTCCCTGTGTCGATGGGAGCCGGACTGATGAGATCCTACTTCATGGTGATCCCCTACACTGGCCGAGCCTTCTCCTCTGTCTCGGTGGTCTCTCCTTCGTCGGTTTCTTGCTTCTAACTCCAAGTCGCTGACCAATCTACGCAAATGCTCTAGCTCTTCGGCCCTCTGACCCCGTTCCTCGTCCCTTCTGTCTGAATGATTGTGTTCTGAATTACCGGAGATTGTCCGGTACGTTTGGAATGATCTGTCTCCAAGGCCGGATTGCTCTTCCTCCTCATGCTCCCTATCCTCACGTCTTTTCTGCCTTTGCTCCCTCCAGGTGGATCCTCGTGAAGACCCCCTAGAACCACTTTCAACATAACTCCCTGACGGGCCTCCAGACATCTTCCCGGGCGCGTCTCAACAGAACCACAGCTTCGTAGGAGAGCCCCACGGTGGGCACCAATTGTACGTACCCAAAATGAGATTAACGGGCTAACACTCCTTTGGGCTCATAACCTATTTGTATCGTGGGCTTTGGATTTCCTACTTTGGATTGTTCCTCACACTAAGGCCATAAGACACCATTTCTTCCTTTCTACTCTGTTTCTACTCTCAATTTTCCAACCTCCTTTCTCTTATCTAGTTCTCATATTTATAGCTCAAAAATTAGTGGGCAGGTTATGATTACTCCAATAGTTAGTGTAATAGGAGGTCTAATGTTTTTGAATGTAAGTGGTGTTAGGTGGAGGTGGCTTTGGAAATGGTTCCTACTTCAGTAAATATGCTTGGCAGCGATATCCCCCAAGGCACTGCCGGGCATAAAAGAGACGATGAACCGAGAGCATTTCTTCTTGATCGGGGGACCTCAGTAAGCTCGGTTGTTGGCTTCAGACAGGTAAGTTGGGCCTACGGTACCTTTTGCCGTACATATGTTGTGGGATACGTTGATGGGTCAGGGTTTAATACCCATGTGGGCCTGGGGTATCTCTGCGCCGTACAATATATATACACACAATATTATATATATGAAAAACATTTTTGAAAAATGTCACCGATTGGTTTTTGTAAGGTTGAATTTAATCAACCATTTTGTTGGCTTTATTTCGTGCCAATTTGCTTGTAATTCAGCACTTAGAAACCCTGTATTTAGGTGGGAATCATGTAAGGGTAGTGTGTGAGAGAATGTGAAGAAATGCTCAAGACTGTGCAGTGAAGCAGGGACTTGCGACTGGATCTCGCGGGTGGCTCGCGGCTTGCAAGCCGCCAGAAGATGCACACGAGTGAAGCATGCAGAGAAGCTGAACCGTCATGCCAGCTGTAGCACTACATGACAAAAAGTCTAGACTGGCCATTCAGTTAGCTCGCAGCTTGAACTCACGACTCAGTCAAGTCGCCAGCCAGCTCTGTTTTGGAAAAACTGACTCTTCACATTCCATTCTCACACTAGTATAAATACCCCTTATACCCACGAAATGTAGAGAGCTTCCAGAGAGAATTTTGAGAGAGAAACCCTAGAGAAAAACAAGATTGACTAATCCACAATCTTTATATAGAGACTCTTCAAATTTCTCTACTCTCACCATTTCTATTGTTACATTCTTGAGAGATTCTTAGCCAAATCTTTTTCTCACCATACCTACATCTGTGAGAAAGCTTTTTGGTGCTTTGGGAAGCAGTTAAGAAGGGACCAATTCACATTGGTTGATGCTATAGGCTATAGCGGAATCCGGTAAGCTAAAGAAGAAATAAGTTCGGCGTAATCTCGTTGGAGTAGGAGCTTGGAGGGCTTAGGTACACTGGGTAGATTAGACTTGGAAGGTCTTCTGCTGTTCATATATCCCAACTTGATTCTTTAGTGGATTATTGACCGATTGGAGGGCGGCGGGGAGGTTTTACGCTAAGGACTTCGGTTTCCTCTTCGATGACACATCGCTGTGTTGTCCTTGTGTTTGCATCTCTCTTTCCTTAATCTTTGCCATTTAATTTCTTCTGTGGATGTGATTTTATTTGGTTGAGATTGTTTATCAATTCTGTTATAAGCTTATGTTCATTTTCCGCACATACATTGTTTGATATTAAGCTTGAATTGGTAATTTGTAAATTGGGGGTCTAAACGTTCATAGTGTTTTATACGCTATTTGAATTTTTAGTTTTGTTTTGAGTCCAACTTCAATATGAAAATCAACTGAATATACTATCTTCTTTAGAGACTGGTAGATTCATTGTTGAGCATTTACATATTTTACTCATTACACACATAACCCAATGTGTCTATATATAGCCTTTAAAATTAGCATCACTAGTTGACATTGTCAAAGTTATGTGCATAATAAATAAATATACATAAACCTCTCATGTTTGAGGACAATAGAAAAATTATGATAGAACAACCTTTTAATTAATAGTGATCACTCCATAAGGTGTTATCGATCGGATCCGATTCAGTGTATGTACTTGTTACATTACACATTTACACCCACTTGTCTGCTTAAAGTCACTACCTCAATGATGGAGTAAATCATCCTATCATATAGCAGCACAACAAGTGTAGGCTTCAATGGTGATATTCAATTAATATCCATAGTCTAGAACAATTTAGTAATTTATGAAAAATCATTACTCCCTATTTTTGGTTCCTTAACCATTAACATGATTTTTCTATAGTGGTGACATCACATGCCACATTTAAACAATAAAATATACCTATAAAAATTATGTATGTGAAAATAAAATTTTATTATCAAATGAAAAATGCATAGTATTGTTTTTGAGGGTACATAATTCTAACCATTTGAGTTGTTGAATAGGACAAATTTATGTTGTCATATGACTCAT
>JARYZH020002672.1:0-14338 GCA_030021035.2 Notholithocarpus densiflorus
AGAGAGAGAGAGAGAGAGAGAGAGAGAGAGAGAGAGAGAATTAGAGTTTTATCAAAATCCAACAATACCAATTAGATTTAAAGAATATTGCACTTCTCCCGCTAAGCTTATAAATGATGATGATCATGGTCGCTAGTTGGGGTTGTTCAATTTGGACTGATTTTGAATGTTTAGTTGTAAGATTGATGAGTTGGGGATTCTAAGCAAAATGGGGGATGGATGCAGAGTGTGTGTATTTTCAATTTGTGGGCGTGAGTGAGTGAAAGAGTGACAAATAAAGTGGCGATGTCAATTTTGGACTGAAAATTTGGAAAGTGATTGTTTGAAAGGTATGGAGACTATGGAGGTGGCTAATATATGAAATTGGTGCTTCGGTTTCCCTAATTTATAGTAGTAATGTTTATTTAAATTTAAATTAACTAGTCGCTAACGCGTGCGATGCACGGAAAAACTATTGACTCTGAAAAAAAATGAAGAAATATTTAACTTCTATACTTTTCCATAGTTTAGAAGTGTTGTCTAATATTGAACGTTACTGAGTTGCAAGTGCATAGTTACCGAAACTTACAAAGTAATTTACAATTCTTAAATTAATAAAGCAAAACTCCTAATAGTTATATATACACACACACTCAAAACTAATATAAACTGCAAATATATAAACAAAGACCATGATATGAGGAAGACACACCAAGTTTCAAATTTGAGTAGCAATATAATTTTCTCATAGTAATAACAATATAGACGATTCAAAACATGGAACAATATCAAAATTTTAATACCTAATTCCATTATCTTTTATGTTGAATCCAAACAAATAATTGATTGACATTAATCCAAAAAAATAATTAATCAACCAAAAATCATAGCTTTTAATAAGAAAACAAAAAATCACATGAACCTAAATAAAAAGCATTTAAGGTGAAGAATTAAGATCAACCTACTGAAATGCAAATACCAAAAACCCCAAGACTTAAAACTACAAAATTTATAGAATCCCCAAATTCCACTTCAAAACCAAACCAAATTCAACAAAATTATATATAATATACCAAATAAAAATTTATGGTTCCTTAGCCTGGAAAACATAGGTTGCAGCTTTGATTTTTCTCCAAAAAAATTGAGATGCTTTATCTGCCATGTACAATAAAAAATAAAAAATAAATTTAGTAGAAATTTCAACCCAAAAACCAATCCCACAAAAACAGTGTCAATATAAATATGAAGATTAACCCAAATACTCAAAAGAAAATCAATTCTAAATATAACAAAAGAATAAGATAGAAAGAAAATCCCAGGTACATATGAAAGCAAATAAAAAATTCGACATAAAAGTTAAAATTCATTAATAACAATATAAACAAATATCCACATATGTTGAATTGAAACTTTATTAATAATAACAATATAAACAAATTTGACATAAAATTCATTAATCAAAGAAGAAAGTTGAATCAGATTGCTTGCATTTTTATTTATTTATTTTTTTACGTTAGTCTCTCTTTTTCTTTTTCTTTTTTTTAATCCTCAAGTGAGTTAAGTTTAAGATTTTAAGGTGGTAATTGCTAAGGTTTTGAGGAGGGAAAAGAGACTCTTGACAGGAGTCCTTCTCTCTCTCTTTTTTCTTTTTTTTTTAATCCTAACTTCTTTTTAATTACGTGAGTCTCTCTCTTTTTTTCTTTTCTTTTTTTGAATCCTAAAGTGAAGTTAAGTTTAGAGTTTTGAGGTGGTAATTGTTAGGATTTTGAGGAGGGGAGAGAGAGTTCTCTCTTTTTCTTAATCTAACGTGAGTCTTTTTGTTTTTTTTTTTAACATGAATCTCTTTTTTTCTTTGTTATTTTTTACTCCTATCAAAAAATTTGTTTTTATATAGATTATCAACGTTTGAGTTTGAGTTTAAGTTTAAGTTAGACTTATTAGAGAGACAGAGTTTCACTCCTTATTAAGTTTTGATTAAACAAAAATAATTTTGTTTAAAAAAATGATAGAGATATGTTTGAGTTTAAGTTGGACTTGTTAAAGAGATAGAGTTTCACTCCTTGTTAAGTTTGGACTAAACAAAAATAATTTTATTTAAATAAAATGATAGTTTTATTGAAATATTGTGCTAAAGTGAAAAATTGTTAGAGTTTTAGAGGCTTCGGTTATATATATATAGATGATTATCATAAAAACATATTGTATCATTGTTTTTTTTTTTTTTTTTTTAATTCTATAATTTAAAAGGAGGAAGCCAAGAAGTTAAAAATATTGAGATAGATAGCAGTTTTTTTTTCGTTTTCTTTCTTCTTATTTTTTTACAAAAAATACTTGTGTAACTTTTGCCAAATAATGTAAACTTTCTATAGGATAAAATTAATGTTTGATAGGGATCTAGTTGTTCAAGTTAGATTTTGGGTAAGTTTTACAAAACTTTTTTTCCTTCATAATAATGGTTTACTAAACCCACTATTGAATTATAGTATTTCTTTTCTACAATCATCATGCTCACCAAATATTTAGATTATCTATCATTCTTGTCAAATATCAAGATAATTAGGCATTAAAAACTCACTCATTTATGAAGAGCTCTTATACTCTTCTCTTTTTTCTTTTTTCTTTTTTTTTTTTTTTTTTTTTTTTTTTTTGTATTCTAAAATATAATAAATGAATAATCTTATAGATTTAACAATAAATAGCAACCCATTGTAGTAAAATTTTGTATGTGATTAGTCCATAATAGATATTTGATACAAATGTTTGTAAAAAAATAAATAAATAAAAAGATTGGTAACATTTGTGAACTAATGCAAACTATCTCACTTTTAATATGAGACAAAATGAATATTTGATAGAGATTAGGTTCAAGTTAGACTTTGGGTGGCTTTTACAAAAAGTTATACTGCTCAATACTTTTTTTTTTTGGGGGTACATGATAATGGTTTGCTAAAGCTATTGTTGGAAAAAATTCCTTTCCAACAATTATCATGCTAACCAAATATTAAGGTGATCTATTATTCTTTTTTAATACCAATGTGATTGGGCATTAGCAACTCACTTGCTTTTTAGCTTTTTGTTTTTGTGTTCTCAAATATACTAAAGGACTAACCTTATAGATTTAACATTAGGGAAAAACTTAGGTATAATACCCTAAGTGCGATTCATTAGGTTCCCTAATTAAATTCAAGTACATGGTTGTATTAACCAATACAATACAATCAATTATTATTATTTCCAACAGCAATTTAATTCAATGCAGTGATGCGTTTGAATTTAATTGAGGAATTTAATATACAACACCTAAGGTACTATATATAAGTTTTACCCTTAATAATAAATGAAAATTAATTATTTTGAAATTTTGTGTGTAAGTAAACTATAATTGATATCAAATAAATACATGGATTAAAGAAAAATGTGATTTATAAAAAGTAATTGAGTGATATAACTTTAATCAAAGATACAAAAAATTTAACATATACTAAACAATTTAGCAGTAATATATCTCAAAAAATATGATATTAATTTAAGTGCAATAAAAGTTTACTACATTTAACATCCATATGACAAATTTTAAGCAAGCAAAAAAACTTATTTATGAATGGAAAATTATTAGGTACTCCCAGAATACCATAAATGCGTAGTCCCTCCTCTCACTTGGACCCACCATGAATTTAATTAGCGGGATCCACCATTCATGTGAGAGGAAGGAGTACGCATTTATGGTACTCCAGGAGTACACAATAATTTCCCTTTATGAATAGCAATAGAAAAACACGTATATGAACAAATTTGTTGAAGCAATTAATGATACTTATGGCAAGAAGAATCCAATTTTGGCTTCAAAACACACCTAGGCAAGCCTCCAAGTTAGCCTCAAATTTCAATTTTGTTATAACTAAGTTAATGTGGAATTCATCTGCAACTTCCACTATATATAGCATTGTTATCAATCGTACCAAATAAGAAATGCATTCTCTATCTCAAAAGAATCTCAAAAGAAACAAAACAAGGAAAGAACAAAATAAGGAAATAAGCAAGGTATTATTCTTCCTTGCCATAATTTCAAAAAAAAAAAGAAAAGAAGTGAATATTCTAAACTTGAAACTTATCTTTCATGTGTCCAATTCTATTAAAAACACTGTCTATAAAAATTGGCAATCTTTATAAGCTCAAACTTTACTAATAGATTAGTATGTAGCCTCATGCATATGCACAGATATAATTTATAAAAAAATCATAATTATACAATTCAATTTTTTATTTTATTTTAGAAGAGGTTCAAATTATACAAGCTTACACTTTTTTTAAACCATACATTTCTAAAATATGTAATGGTTTCTCATTATATATATGATTTATAATTTAATTGGTTTTAGACTCTTTGGTTTTTGCACCTAATAATTCACTTGTCACAAAAATTAAAAACTTAGATGGACACGTGGCAAAAAATTGGACTTCAATTGAAATCCAATTTAGAATCTAATTGGATTTGTACTCTTCGATTTTTACACTTAATAATTCACTTAGTACTAAATTAAAAATTAAATGAGACACATGGCGAAAAATTGAGAATTGTGAATCATGGTTTGCCAACCTTCCATTTGCATTTAGCCACCAAATCTTGACAAAACATGTAAATATATAATTTTAAGAATTTTCTTTTATCTCAGTGTATGATGCAATAGATAACATAACATAATTTTCATTCATTCTAGTTATCTTGTGCCTTTAGTGCAAGATAACTTTCATTTGCTCTAAAGAAGCTGTTTTGTTCCCAGGGTTCACTAGCACACTAATGGCCTCTTAATAAAAATCCGGTAATAATAGGATAGTAATTGAGTGATCATAGATTAATGCTAATTGTGGCATATTTTTAATAGATAAAAGTCATATTATATTATTTACATAATCATTCTTTGTCCCTTAAAAGAGATATGACCTAATTAATTTACTTTAGTTTGAGTATATTTTAAGTTATTATTAGTTAATTTAGCTTGTTTCTTTCAGAAAACTGTAGTTCTGTTTAACACTTTTGCTTCAATACATTTTAAATTATTATTTACGTAATCATGCTTTGTCACTGTAGGTTTTATTGGAAGTAGTATTTGAAAGGCATGAAGAATATTATGTTTGTCCCCCCTCCCCCCCGGTTCCCTCTTTCCATTTTCTTTCTTTTTGAAAAACTCAAGTATTAGACTGATGTGGTAAAAAAATAAAAAAGCTGGATTGCCTTCATTATTATGATGCTCTTTCATGAAATTAGAATACCACAATTATTCATTTATTTAAAAACACTAAAAGAAGAAAGGCAAAAAGGAAAAAGAAGAAGAAGAAGGAATCTATGATCTATAAGAAATCTTACAATATTTCTTCAATTCTTAATATTCTTTTATAACAATCAAGAAAATAAGAAACAACATCAACGCAAAGATACTTTGAAAAAGTGGACTTCTTTTTCTTTACATAAAATCAACTCAATCAAAATTTAAAATTATGTGTACTTTGTTTTTTTGAAGAAGTATGTTGTTCTTCTTCTGTAAAGGGATTTGCATAATTCAAATGCAAAGCAAAGCATAAAGAGATTCAATGTCCTTATCTGTAATAATAATTAATAAAGTATATTATTTTTAAAGGATTGAGAAGGACACTTCTTTTTCTTTACGTAGAATGGACTCAGTCAAATTTAAAAATTATATGTATACTTTATTTGTTTGAAGAAGTATATTGTTCTTTCTTTTGTAAAGGGGTTTGCTTTGTTGGGTCTTGTGTAGCTTAGTTGTGTTTGATCCGGTTGACGACCCGACTTGAATAATGTTGCGTGATTTTTAATGGGAGATTTACTGAGGCTTAGTTTATGGAGTGGAAGCTTGGGCTGATAGGGCCAAGTTGGAGTGCTTATGGACAAGCCTTTTGGGGGTTCGGGGGCAACGCCCTTGGAATAAATTTTGGCCCGTTTTGTAGCCCATTGTAAATCCTATGCGCAGGATATAAAAAACCGTTTTTGGTTATTAGGGTTTTTTGTTGTTGTTGTTGTCATTTTTGAAAGACTGAAACACTGTAGCCGCACTTTGTATTTTCCCTGATAATAGTGAAATCCCTGCAACTCCGTGGACGTAGGCAAATTGCCGAACCACGTAAATATTGTCTTGTGCGTGTGATTGTTTTCTTTGGCGTGTGTTTTCTCTATTTTTTTTGTTTCTCACAAGTTGGGAATTTCGGATTAATTCCCTTCATGCATAATTCAAATGCCAAGCAAAGCATAAAGAGATTCAACATCCTTATATGTAATAATAATTTTAAATTTAAAAAAAAAAAGTATATTGTTTTTAAAGGATTGAGAAGAAGGGCAATTAAGTCTTTTCACGTTGTGCTATATTTTTTATCCAAGTTAACTGCAAACTTGATGTCCGGGTGTAAAGCGTAACAAGGATCATAATTTTGACTGCAAAACGTACATTTGAAAAGTTTTGAGTGCAAAGTGTAATAAAAATATATAGTTCAGGATGGTAAAGTGTAATTTCCCCTTATAAGAAGTTGTTTAATGTCCATTGAATTGGCATACACAACCTAAGAATCAATTGAAGTTAAGTGCGTGTAACTACTCAATCAATTTTTTTTAATTATACTTTGCTTGTTTGAAGAAGTTTATTGTTCTTTTCTTTTGTAAGAGGGTTTGCATAATTCTAATGCCAAGCAAAGCATAAAGATTTTTAATGTCCTTTTCTCAAAGGGGGAAAAAGCAATGAGAAGTGTATACATAGTTCAAGAAAATGCTCATTCTTCAACTGCAGAGAGGCTTTTGAGAAATGTTTTACAATTTGATTTATTGTGAATGCTTCATGAAGGAGGAAATGATACCAAAAGGAAAAGTTCCATGTAATTCAACCATCCTAGTGAAACAAGTTGATACCAAGGATAAAGTTGAGGCTATAGACCATCATTGATATTGATTGAATTACTTAAGTGGTTAAACAGTGAGAACTGAGAAGAATCATACACATATTAAAGAAAGCGTTACATACTTATTAGTTGCACAGGGCATGCTTTCATGTCTTTCAGTCAAAATATTAAAGAGCAACTATGCTCAACTTTACTCAGCTAAACCTTACCAATTAAAATGGGGTGGCTCTAAACATCTTAATCAACTAACCGAGGTTTTATAACCAAATTCATTTATTTTAGATGAGGTAAGTTAAGAAACACGAATCATCATAAGCTAATCAAATGCGCACATTGATTGATTATCTACCAAGTATGTTAAGTAGGCAACACCACTTAGAAGTTCAACCAGTTCTTAAATCACCAACTAGCTAAAAATCAAACCATCCAATTACATTGAGAGATTATCAGACCAAACCCAGAAGATTAAGAAATATATGAGTGGTTAGTAAATCAAAATGGCTCTCCCTTCCCATCTTGATCCGAGTTATAGAGATTAAACCTCTTATTTGGAGCATATCCTTTTTATCTATCGTGTGTCTAAACAAACTCAGCCAAAACCCCATTTATGTTTCCAGATTGCGCATGCATTTTGCCCCCAACAACAAAGCTTTGGATTTTCTTTTCGATCTCAATCCAACTCATACCTGTTTCTTTTACCACCCCTTTCTCCCTTGTGCTCTTAATAGTCCTTTCTCTCTCGGCTTTCTTTGAGCAATGTTAGAACCGCAAACAATCACACAACTTTTGCTACAACTCGCCACGTGATGAGTTATGAGTGGTGGAGTTGTGGACCCACATGGACCCCCCACTTTTTCTTCACTACTTACAATTTACCACGTGATGAGTTGTAATAAAAATTGTGTAATTGTTTGTGGTCCTAGCATTTTTCGCTTCAAGATGCTGCCAAAATTAACTGATCTGTAGAATATTTTCTGATTTTGAATCACCATTAGTGCTACAAGCACCGAGCAATGCTTGCCAAACATCCATACCAGGGATTTCTGGTGATCCATCAATAAAACTAAAACTGGCGTTTTAAGAGCGGAGTCCAACAAGCCAATGATTCAAAATGGTTGTGTACTGGTTTACGAAAATCCTGCTTATGGAAGCAGCATCTATATATTGAGTCTCCTATGACAGCACCTTTTTCTTTCTTTCTTTTTTTTTTTTTTTTTTTTGGTTATTTCCCTTAGTTAATTTGATTAAATCATCTTTTCTCTCTATATGGTTTTGGGTGACGGTGCTATTATTTGAGAGTCCCTGTCCCAGTGCAAAGATTTAAACAAGCACTGTTCACCACCATTGTTATACACATAAAAAATAATCGAATATTTTTTTTCAAGAAAAAAAATCAATAAAGAGGCATTACATATACATAGGCCAATGGAACTTTCAGCTTTTCATTGACTTCCTGATTGACTTAATGGATGAGTTGATGAAACTGTTCCCAGCAGCAAGATCTCTATCAAAATCATCATCACCATTTACCGAATGGCATATGTTCATTCTGTAATTTCTATCTCATATCTCTCGATTAAATATGCAATTAACATAATTTGTTTGGCTACGGTCTCATGACCAATATCCAACAGATCTCAGATAAAAAATAAATAAATAAATAAAAATAAATAAATAATATGTCCTACGATCCTATTATATTGGAATTATTCAATTAAAATATAATATTTATTTGCTATATGGCTATATGGCTAGAAATTTCTGGTGTACGGTGCACTGATCAATTGCTTGTTTGCCGAAATGGGAGGTTTGGCTATGGTAGGTGCTCTTTAGTAGATGAGTACAGTTTGCAAGTTATTGAAAATGGCACTGTGCCCTTTATTTTCCTAAAAAAAATTGGAAAGTAATAAATAAAGAAATAGATGATACTTGTATTAATTAGGTAATAAGGTCGAAAGCAATTAATAACATTTAATGATATTTTTTAATTGTTAAATCTCTTATAATTTGTTGTGTAAAAAATATGTAACTTAATATATATATATATGCCTATCCTCGTAAAAGAAATTTGTTCCCCCAATTATACTATCTTTTTATTTTTAGAAACAAACACACACACGAGAGAGGGAAAGAAATTCTAATACAAAAGCACACAATAAACTTAAATTATACAACCTAGTGATTATTGGTTTTTCATGTTAGTTTTTATATCCAAAATAAAATAAAATAAATAATTTATCTATATGTTATTAATGTGACATTTGTCAAGCTTTTTTTTTTTTTTTTTGGAGAAAGATGACATCTGTCAAACTTATATAGTAAAATGGACAATAAATTTAACATTTTTTTTTTTGAAAAATAAAGTTTTAAAAGAACATTACTGTCTTTCAAATAGAAACATCCAATTTTTTTAAAATTAAGCTCTTTTATTTAAATGAAAGAAAAATATTGACTTTTTATATAAAAACTAGTGTGGGCTGCACATGCAAGACACGTGCTTGTCTATACATTGGGTATTTGTAAATACATCCTGAGCTTTAAAATTTAAAGTTGACACCTTATTTTAGTGTTAAATTTTCAATTTTCATCTCATTGTCTATATTAGAGTAAAAATTTAAAAGTGTAATCGACAACTAACCAATCCTTAAAATCTCATATTAATCTATGTTGTAAACCCAAAAGTAGCAATACATTTAGTAAAAATAAGTCCTTGAAATCCCATAATAATCTATGTTGTAAATCCATAAGACCCCATAAAAGAAGAAGAAAACAAGATTCTAGCTAATCATTGATGAAATTTAAAACACCTTGACAAAGTATCACTACCAAATATATATATATATATATATATATATATATATTTTATAAGTATATATATGAAATAAAAATGTAACCAGGAGTATTGTCTAACTACCAAATATAGTTAGACACATCCACTACCAAGCATTATGTCTATCTTGTAATCATAGTTGACTTTAGCCAATGGTTCTTTACAAAATCAAAAAATAAAGCATGTTTTCTAGCTAAATTCAACCACCGTAGAAACTAAGCTTTTACACTAAGCTTTTAAATATAGCTCTATGCTAGAAGGTGATAGTATGTAGTACACATTCACATTCTAATGAGTTTGTTTACATCTCTAACCTTCAATAACACAACACTATGATTTTCTATCATTGTGAACCACTTGATTTTATTGCACTTCATCTTTGACTCTTGTAAAAAGCTAAACCTTAGTATCAAGCCAAGGAAGGGTGCTTCGACATCTGATGTGAGAGGAATCTCCTTGATCTTGCACAACCTCTTTGGTATGCTTCATACATCAACCTCTTTGCTACCTGTTCTAGCTCCTAGATTGGTTTTAACCAAAGTGACAACCTAGAAAGGGGGAAAGAATTAGAGAGTTGAAGCTTTAAAGGTTAAGAGTAATAGCATGTTTGATTAATTCAAAAGTCAAGCAAACACCTGACACCCATTCAAAAATTGATAAAATAAGAAATAACATTTTTTTTCCCTGTAAATGATAAAAATGCTAGATTAATCTCCATTGTGTTAGTAATGACTGCAATGAACAGTTTTTTGAATCAAGACACAATAACCACTTTTGGCCTTTCGCAATACACAAGGATCTCAATAAGACGGGAAAACTTAAAAACAACAACAACAACAATAATAATTACAGAATCAGAAAGCATGACAAACCTCATATGTGACAGCATCCCACAAATCATCATTAGCAAGAATAAGATAAGAACCTCAAGGGAAGC
The DNA here is from genome assembly GCA_030021035.2 of Notholithocarpus densiflorus. Lineage (NCBI taxonomy): Eukaryota > Viridiplantae > Streptophyta > Magnoliopsida > Fagales > Fagaceae > Notholithocarpus > Notholithocarpus densiflorus. The sequence continues at coordinate 10,650 of JARYZH020002672.1, forward strand.
ATCAATCTTTTCATCCTGCAAGTTTTATAAGGATGTCAGTAGCTAATTATTCACAAAAAAATTGAAAATGAGAAGCATGAAAGGGGCACTCTTAACTAGACTAAATGTATCAACCAAAGCTCTCTTAAAGAGGGACTTGTATTACTATTGACAGGTGTCAATAAACAATATTCCTCTAGCAAAAAGCTAATTCACATATGTAGGTACATTGAGAAATGGCAATATAAATTTTGTACATTTTCAAATTAAAAAAGTTTATTAGTACCTATAATTATTCTAGCACACACAAAGATAATTACGATGCAGGCATAATAATATCAGCAACTTCATTTGTTTTTCTTTTTAATAATAATAAATAAATAAAGGTGATCTTAAGTTTTCATTTGAATCACCATTTACCATAGTAAGAAAGTAAAACTTCCTTTACATAGTAAGCATCAAAAGTCAATGTTAAGAATCACCCACACCTAAAATTCTGGATCAGCAGCAACATATTACATCGAGAGTCTATCTCCAAATGTACAAGAAAGAAAGAACTCCTCCAACTCTCCTAGTTAGTGTGGTATAATTTTAATCACCAAGACATATGCAATTGACTAAATCACCAAAAATCTTGAAAATTAATGTATGATGAGCCTACCAGCCCACATAACAAATTCACCAGCATTCCTCAATCCATTATGGCTCATTAGTTTGGTCTAGCTTGTGATCTAAAGAAACAAAAATAGTTGAAGAAAATCACAAGATGATAAACAAATGAAATAACAAGTTAGCAGAATAGGAAACACATAACATTTTAACCGAATCCTCTCACATTAAAAAGATTTTATATATTATATATTGTTTGCAACTCTCCATTATTAAATGGTCAATACATCATCTATAGTGGCGCACTTATCAAAGGAACTCATACAATTAAATCAACTAAGTCTCTAGGATAATGAGAAACAAATCCTTGAAGGAATTTCACAGTAGCAACAAATAGCACTCAACTATTCAGAAATGAATAAAAAAGAAATGACACAATTGAGTATTTTCCTATAGCAAGCCAGAGCTTTGGTAGTGGTTGTAGCTCCAAAGAAATTGAAAATTTGGTAGTGTATCTCTTGACAGAATTCAAAATGAATAAACTCAACTCAAGGGATCAGAATGCATTTTTTGCTTTATCCTTTTTTGTTCTTCTTTCCATTTGAATAGATAATGAGGGTTGAATTTTTTTGTTCGTTAAACATTACCTAAAGCATTCAAACACATATGTTGCAGTATTTTTATAGTTGATCAATCTTTTTTTTTTTTGGATAAAAGATAGAATTCTTCTATAGCCTAATCTAAGTGTATATGTGTGTGAGTCTCCCTCCTGGAGACTTGAATCCCGGCCCTTGCCCCTCACACTCCACAAGCACTTATACTTGTGGAGTGACCATCGCACTAAGGGTGTGCGGTGTATAATTGATCAATCTTGATATACCTTAAAAGGTAATAGTGATTTAAGGGTTGAATTAAGAATTTATTAGGGTGGCATAGATGGAAGCTCCAAACTAATTTATTCTCTAAAAGCTAGTTTCAAAGTGGTCTGCATCACTTAAGTCCCAATATTGCTAGAAAAAACATTCACATGGATTATAAATCCAAACACAAAGAGATATGATTATATAGAGTGTTCCCCAAATAATAGAATGAGACAGAATAATTAGTTGATAAGGAATACCACGTCATCCATTTCTTGGTGGAATAATGTCAGCAAAGATGGTTTAAACATGGTAAAAGCTACCGATTCTAGTTTTTTTTTTTTGCCCCTATTTTCTTTTGTTTGGGATGGTAAAAATAATAATAAAGGCACATTAAACTTTAATTAATTCTTTAAATCATAAGAAATATATAACCATTACATATCACATTAGACATCATAGGGCCTTTTCACTTCAAGTTATATAAAAGTCATGCAATTTTCTTTGCATATTGGTAAACTTATAAAATCTTTAATCCCAAAACCATGGGGTTTGAATGAAAATACATAATTTTCAAATGGGTAAAATCAAGAACAATTACCATGTGTAGCTATATAATTGGGCACAATTTTTCTCCCTAAACATGGCCACAAACTCATCTAAAAATTCATGCAAGACAAAAAAATTAGCTCATTAACAATAAAATAAGCTAATACACATCTATTTTTCTAAGATAAAATAATTTAAGTCAAACATTCGGACTCACAATAAAAATAAAAACTTGAAATATCAAATACCAAAATTTTAAGGAACTAATTTTAGAGCTCACACAACTCAGCATGAGATTTGATTTCGTGCACTGTGAATAATGGTTGATCACGCTGTCTCTAGTGTCAATCACATTTGAGTTTCATCTAATTTTCCCCCAAAGCCTCCTATTTTAACAAATATGTGCTTTGAGGCATGTTGTTTCATTGCACCTTTAATTGTGTTAACACCAAAAGTGAGAAACTTTTTCACATCTTAAACAAAGAGATGAGCAAGAAAGAGATATAGGATAGGAAAAGAAATATAGCTTATAACAATAATTTGAGGAGAGAAAGAAGAAGTACACCATTGGCATCTTAGAGATATTTATGAAGATTTTTTCCTTTGTGTTCTCTGGGGAATTTTGTGAAACATATATAGGACTAGGGTGTTGTCATAAGGTTTGGGCTTTTGATTTGGAGGATTCCCTGGGTTAATCAAGAATTGCAAATTGTGTACCAAAATCTCTGGGCTATAAATATAAAAATGGAACCACCCGATGGTTCATATTACTCTACTATTTCTTCACAGATCAACAATGGAGCCACGGCAAAGCTAGAAGGAAGTGAAATTGAATGACAAAACTTACCAACACAGATTAAAGAAAGATATCTAAAACAAGAATGAAAAACCCACTAAAATTTCAAAGAATTGGGTTTTGGCGAAATTCCCAGCCTTGACTCAAAGCTTTCATCAAACATGTAAAAGGATCACTACCAGTTTTGTGAAATCAGTACCTCAGTATAATAAACAAAAGAAAAAGAGAGACAGAAATCAATCAAACTATAGAGAAATTTAGAGATAGAAAATACATGTTGTGTGAGCTGAAAGAAAACCACCGAAGCCACAAATCAGTTCTCTGCTTTTCCATTTCCTTCTCTCAACCTTCAAAAAAACCATCATCAATATTTGGTGAAAGAAAATTGGCAATTTTGCCTCACTCGGTCTTGTTGCTTTATAAGCTTGGCTGTGATCTTGGAAAGGACGGAAGAGGGTATGAGGAGTCTTGGGAAGGGTCCTTTCCACACCTACCCATAACACATATCAGAGATCTGGAAGAAAGAAAGAAAGAAATAAAAGCAAAGTATATAGAAGCAAAAAGGAAGAAAGCAAAAGATCATACCTTTCAACTCAAAGCCTTCCTTCACTTCGATCTACCCATCCCCCTTTGCTCTATTCAGATCGACGGATATACCACCATAGACATCCAAAAAAAGCCATCAGTAACCCTGGCTTGCTCTCTCGTACCAAAAATTCTCTGGACATTGAGAAAAAGAGAAAAATAGAGGTTGAGAGAAAAATCTAGAACTCTCTAGCCCTCTCACTTTCTAGCCCTTTCGCTCTCTATCCCTGCCTTCTTTTTATTTTCTTTTTTATTTGGTTTTCGCATTTGAGCCAAACAAACCGTTTTGGCTCCACAAAAAACAAAAATTG
>JARYZH020002673.1:0-5000 GCA_030021035.2 Notholithocarpus densiflorus
CTTTTATCAGCAAATACAAGTCTTTGCACATCACTAGGGATGTCATCCAACCAAATACAAGGGCAAGGGGAAAACTTTGCTGCCTTGGCCAGTTTGTCTGCCACAGCATTCCCTTGACGTTTTACATGGACAAAAGATACTGAAACAAAATTCAAAGCTAGACTTCTAACTTCATCAATAATATGACCAAAGGAACTTAGGTAGGGCGAGGTTGAATTGAGCGCCTTTGTAATTGTTTCAGAGTCACCTTCAAACACTACCTCTTCAAATCTGAGCTGTATCGCATAAACTACTGCTGATCTGCAAGCTAGAGTCTCAACTTCGTCAACAGTCATGGGAAGACAACATCTGTCCGAGAGTGCACCCTAGATTGTTCCGCCTAAATCTCTAACTACCACACCGATTCCTGCTTGTTTGGAGTCATGGAATAGAGCACCATCATAGTTAACTTTGGACTGGGCGTGTTGAGGTGGAGACCAATGAGTAGGACCTGTAGGTATTGGCTCGGGTATGACAAGTTCCTATGCTGCCTGGAACTCTTGTAGCCTCTCACACATGTCCTGGTAGATCCGGTTGAAAGGCAACGAGCTAGACTGCATTCTCGTTGCATTTCTTTTGTGCCATATACTCCATACAACATAAGCAAATCTTTCAGCCAATTTGGGTTCCTCAAAGTTTATGATACCTGTCCACAAGTCTCTAAAATCCACAAATCGAGTTGCTAGCTGGTTCCTGAGGCAATGTTCTTCCCACCAAACCTCCTTGAGCACTTGGTAGCCCCAAAGCGCGTGAATTGTGTCTTCAACTTCCTCATTGCAGTGGTCACAGGTTGTTGTCCATGTTACTTTCCTGATGAGCAGATTCTTTTTTGTAGGCAGAGATTCACAACATGCTCTCCAAATGAAGTGTTTGATTTTGTTTGGAACGCTAAGAGTCCAAACTCTTCTCCAGCAGCTGCTTTGGGCTGAGGGGTCAAATACACCAGGTAAGGTTGGGTCAGGGTAATTTGATAGCATTTTATAAGCACTCTTTGTCATGTAATTTCCTGATTTTGTACCAGCCCATATGAGAGTATCATTGGTTCGGTGATAGCTTAGGGGGATGCCGAGTATGATTTGAGCCTTATGGGGGAGAAATTCCTGCATAACTCTGTCCTCAATCTAGTTATGACTTTCCTCATCAATAAGAGCACATACCTTGGCATTGTTAGGTAGGTTTTTCTAGGGTGATATAATGTGTTTAGTGGGCAAACCTAGCAGCCACCTATCACCTCGGATCTGTACTTGTGATCCATCCCCAATCCGCCAATATGCTCCCTGTTTAACAACTTCCCTAGCCTTTAGGAGACTCTGCCAAGTATATGAACCTGAAGTTTTTACCTTGCTGTCCAAGATCGAACAATGTGGGAAAAACCTTGCCTTGAAGACTTTATAGAGCAAAATTTTTTGTAGTGCACTAGGCGCCAAATCTGTTTGCCTAAGAGTGCAAGGCTGAAATTCTCCAACTCCCTAAAACCCCACCCACCATGGATTTTTGGAGAGCAAAGTTTTTTCCAGGCTATCCAATGGATTTTTCTTGATTCTCCCAAGTACCCCCACCAGAATTTTCGAATCAATGATTCAATATCCCTACACAAGCTCTTTGGAAGTTTGAAACACCCTTTGGTGAAAGTTGGCATTGCTTGGATGACCGATTTGATAAGGATCTCACGACCTGCTTGAGATAAGAGTTTTTCTTTCCACCCTTGTATTTTATGCCACACTTTTTCTCTAATATAGCTGAAGCTTTCTTTTTTTGCTCTCCCTACAAATGATGGCAACCCCAAATACTTCTCATATTGTGTCACCGCTTCCACACCTAGCTGGTCCTTGACTTTATTTCTGGTATTCATATCTGTATTTGAGCTGAAGAATAATTGGGTTTTTCCACGGTTGATTTTTTGGCCTGAAGCTTGTTCATATTTTGTAAGGATGTCCATCACCGCTTGGCAGTCCGTATCATTAGCTCTACAAAGAAGTAAGCTATCATCCGCGAAAAACAGATGAGTGATTTTCGGCCCATCTTTACATAGGGACACTCCATGCATGTCTCCATTGTTGGCTGCTTGTTGTATTAGTGAATGAAGGCATTCTGCACATAAAAGAAATAAATAAGGTGATATAGGGTCTCCTTGGCAAAGCCCCCTATTGGGATTGAACAAGCCATGAGGCTCTCCACTGACCATGATAGAGAAAGAGACTAAATGGATGCAACAACCAACAAGATTTCTCCATTTGCTATCAAAAACCAACCTTTCCATAATTTTGTCTAAGAAATTCCATTCAACCCTATCGTATGCTTTACTCATATCAAGTTTCAAAGCCATGAACCCCGTCTTGCCTTTTCTTTTATTTTTTAGGTGGTGGAGAGTTTCAAAGGCAATGAGGATATTATCAGTGATGAGGCAATCAGACATGAATGCACTTTGTGTTTTTGATACCAACTTTGGGAGGATTTTTTTAAGGCAGTTGGCTATGGTTTTGGAAATTATCTTATACATGACGTTGCAGAGGCTAATGGGGCGAAAGTCTTTTGGGCTTGTTGGTGATTTTGTTTTGGGGATAAGGGTGATGAAGGTGTGGTTTATATTTGGTGGCATAATTCCTGAATTTAAAACTGATAGAGTTGCATCAATAACATCTGAACCAACAATATTCCAATAAGATTTATAGAAGAATGGAGGCATACCGTCCGAGCCAGGGGCTGTTAAAGGCTTCATTTGTTTTAGAGCTTGTTCCACTTTGATGGCTGTGAAAGGCCAGGTGAGTTCAGCATTCATGTGTGGTGTAACTTTCGGCTCAATTCCTTGGAGGATTGGATCAAGCCCAAAAGTATTGGTTGACTAGAACATAGATTGGAAGTAGTCCACAAGTGCTTGTCCAATTTTTTGTTCTTCCTCTAGTATTTCGCCACTATTAAGGACCAACATGGAAATAAAATTCTGTCGGTTGCGTTGATTTGCCCGACTATGGAAATAGCTTGTATTTAGATCACCTACTTTCAGCCACTCCACCCTTGATCATTGTTGCCACAAGCACTCTTCCTTTACCATCAAATCGTGAACTTCAGCTTTCAAGAGTCTCACTTGGTCGTGATTTGATCCACTCATGGACTATTTCTCTGCCTGCACTAGTAGTTTCTTCTTTTGTTGCAGCAAATGGCGAATGTTTCCAAAAGACTGTTTACTCCATGTCTGAAGCGATAGGCTGCACATCTTAATCTTATTGACAACTCTTTCCATCAGGTTGGTCATGGATTGTCCCTCCCATGAATTTTTTATCACGCCTTCACATTGTTCATCCTTCATCCACACTGCCTTAAATCTAAAAGGTCTTATTTTCCTGTAAAATCGAATATTTTCATCATCAGTACAAATCCACAATGGGCAATGATCCAAAAGTGAACCTAAGATATGGTGGACACGGGTTGATGGGAACATTTGAATCCAGGAATTTGTAGCAACTCCCCTATCCAATCGGATGACTGTTCCGTCATACTAATTGTTGCACCAGGTAAAAGGTGAACCCATGAAACCCAGATCTTGAAAGTTGCAATAATTAAGGGCATCTCTGAATTCAACCATTTGTCGCTCTCATCGTAATGCCCCACCCATTTTTTCTTCAATTTTGACAATCTCATTGAAGTCTCCCATGCAGAGCCAAGGGAGTTCCATTTTTAGGTTTAAGTGCTTTAGCAGCGCCCAAGAGTGTTCCCGGTTGGCCGTCATAGGGTTTCTGTAGAAACCTATGAACTGCCAAGCGTCATCTACTCCTGGGTTAACTATTGCATCTATATACGAAGGCGACGCGTCAAGAACATGGAGATTAATTTCAGACTTCCAAAACAGAGCTAGGCCACCCCCTGTATTTTGTCTAGAAACAATATGCACGTTGTCTAGTTGGAAATTAGATTTCAGATTGTTGACATGGCTGTCCTTCACTTTGGTTTCCATGAGAAAGACTATTAAGGGAGAGTGCTTCCTCACCAACTCGGTGAGTTCCTGAACTGCGCGTGATCGTCCCAAACCACAGCATTTCCAACTGGTGGCATTCATGGTGCTCGGCGGGACTGCCTAGCAGCCACACCGTTTGACAAAGTTTAGGAGCATCATACTGGGACACGGTCTGCTGTTTCGTGGGTCTGCAATCCTCCTCTGGAATTGGTGTTCTCTTATGCTCTATTTCAATCATGTGCACGTCGCTAGGGGTTTTTAGATGGTCACGTGGAATCCTTAGTCAGGTTGGTTTGGTTGGTAGAGTTTTGGGAGGGCTTACTGTAAGTTTATTGGGCCATTCAGTGATGGGCTGCCCATTTGGAGTTGGTGGGTATTGGGTTTGCACTGTGGGCTTGGTTGTTTGGGTACTGACGGGCTGGGTTAATTCAAGTTTTAATTCCACGTTTGCACCATCATTGTCCGACTTAATGCTGGGCTTTGTAACGTACACCAATTCTGGAACGGTCACATAGCCGTTGACAGCATTTAAGCTTCGGTTTTCCTCACTTTTCGCCTCTGAATAATGTGCATTAATGACACCATTAAGTGTATCGGGAGGGGATGGTTTTTGTTTTTCCGCCGGTGCCGGAGAAAGGTTACCTGACGGAGCTGTTGGTGCTTGCACTTCGGCGGCTTCCGATACTGGTGGTTGTGTTGTGGTACTGGGTAGTGGTTTTGGCGTTGTTGAAGGTTTTTGATGCCTTGGTCTGGACCCAGGTATGGTGATGGACGTCTTTCTAGAATTTAAATCAACCTCAGTCCTCATCAATTCCCCATAGTGCTGATCTGTCTTCTTCAACGATCCTTTGCTACGCAGCCATCGTTCGCAATCTCTTTCATCATGAGAAACCAGTCTGCACCAATAGCAGAAGTTTGGAAGACGCTCATACTTTAAGATGGCGCATTCGATAACTGATCCTTCAGACCATACTTTTCGAACCCTGTTGAGAGGTTTGGTAATATCAAT
>JARYZH020002674.1:0-14325 GCA_030021035.2 Notholithocarpus densiflorus
GAGAAGTACGAGAACATTGTGCTTTCTCCATTTTTAATTCTGTATGTGAATGTCCTATAATTGGCTTTTGATTGCTACAAATTCCCTGTTCAGAAACTCTCAGACTCTGCATTACAAAACAATAAATCATAGCAATATATTATAACATAATCAGAACTAGATATAGATACTACTAGTTGGTAATGACAATAGCATTATTAACTGAGTTCACCAAAATAAGAACCAGTTCGAAGTCAACTCTTTACGTGAGAACAAAGTCATTGATCTCAGTGTTCCAAATAATACAATAGAAAGTATAAGGAGTAAAACTTTGCTAAAAAATAAGAGCTATAAAAAATCAAGCCCTCAAAGTGACCAACTCTGATTTTGAGAGAGGTGAAATCTCAGTGTTTCTATAATACAAGAGAAAGTATGAGTAAAATTTTGCTAAAAAAAATAGCAGGAAGAAATCAGCCCTCAATATGACCAGCTCTGATTTGGAGAGAGGTGAAAAAATCTTGGTTGGATCCATACCCTTTTGAGGTAACAGTTTTCAAATTCTTCAGCAGACTCAACTTCCTCATTACATATGATAATGTCAGTGCTATCATTCTGTACCACTGTTCCACAGATAGAAATTGAAACATCTTCACCCAGCCCCCAATTTCTTCCTCATGTTTCTTCTCACAAAATGACTGTTACTATGAACATATGGGAGATGCTTTATGGTGGTTGAATTCTCATTCTTAAGTAGAGTGTGCTGTACACAGGTTTTGTCCTTGACAGAGAAGGTAATTAATTTGTTTATTTTGTCAAAAAAATAGAAATTTTGATTCCCATATATAGCACTACCTAATTCCCTTACATTATAAAATTGAATGAGTTCACATTTAGCCCATGCATTAGCTCCGCGTTGAAGAACATATAGCGAGAATCCAGACATAATGTCACGATGCATGACAGCAACAATGCATTCAAGAGTGGTGGGAGGAGATGAAAATGCTGCAGCATGGTTAGAGAGTACCAAAAGGGGAAACGAAGGAATATCTATTTTTGCATGAGAGAATGGGCAGTAGAAGAACATTGAGCCTCCTTGAAATACAAGAACCCATCCTTGGTGTGATGCAATGCAAGTTGCTCCATCCAATTCTGGGATGCTAGTAGTGTACCTTCTTCCAGATTCATTATACAAATGGCATTGTGAATTTTCACCATAGATTAGAAACCAGGGTTTATGATTGGCTGAGGCTTCAATCTTAGATAAAGCTGTGGATGCAGCAGCTCTCCAAGCCTTACATACACCATGAAAACTCAGAAGCTCAATTAGGCCTAATCGATCCACAATTAATGATAGAAGGTCTGCAGGAAGACCAGACCAAAGTCCTGTCATACCACTTTCTTTTCTTTTTTTTGAAGAGGTCATACTACTTTCTTCGACTCTGAGAATACCGAGTTGTCTTGCTGTTACTTTGCCATTGCTAGCGCAACTAGGTTCTCTGAGCATATAACATAACATTATAAAAACAAATATCAGATTGGTCGGGCCATGATAGAATAGATTTGAGAAATTAGGAGAGAATAGAGAAGAAAATAGGGGAGAGAATAGTGAAGTCTATGGTGCTCGTGTGTAGTGGGTCCAAATTTGGTTTGATTGACATTCCTACAATGAATTTATTGATTAAAGGAGGCTCTGTTGAAGGTACAATATGAAAAGCATGAGGAGATTAAGGTCAAATAGAGAGAGAGAGAGAGATGGACGCGTGAAGAGAGGGTCCTTGGTAAGGTATCCTCCGGTGACTCAAAGCCCCTAAGAAAGTTAGAGAGAGTCCTTAGGAGAGAGAGAGAGAGAGAGAGAGAGAGAGAGAGCCCTTAAACCAAATGATCTTCCTTTTATAGAGAGGTGTGGTTGTAGGTGCTCATGGGAATACATAGTTGTAAGTTTTTTGTTTTTTTTTGAGTGGGACCCCCCACACACTGTGCTTCACTGCTTTGTCATTATCGAGTGAGAGAGAGAGAGAGAGACCACTTGGCCTCGATCATCCAGTCCTCTAGATTATTCTAGGTCAAATATGTTAATTTGGTGAGGCCCAAGTGGGCTTGATCAACCCTAGGTTTCATCATGCGGCATGCACATATTTTCTACAAGGCGTAAAGAGGTTGGGTTCTGTGGTCCTCTTGACCCTTTTGCTTAATAAAGTTGATTATGGGGAAAAAAAAGCTTGAATTTTGGTTATGAACTTAGGAAAATTATAGAATACTTTGGACATACTACCCTCATCTCATATAAATTATGGATCCCACCATGAATTTAATTAATGAAACCCACTATTACATGGGAGAGGAACCTAAGATATTATCCCCGATGACAATTAGGAAAAGCTTCTTTCAATTCATGATTGTCATATCAATAATCAATGGTTCGGTTGATTTTCTTTTTTAAATTTAATCGCACAATAATGTGTTGTTGCTTTTCCTCAGTGTTATAACTTATAATTGTTGCATGTTTAAAAAGAAATGTAAAGAAAGGAAGTCATATAAAGCGCAATAGTGAATTGAAGTAAGGATGTCTAAAATGTAAAATTGCGAGAGTTCCGTCTTGGATGATCTGACAATGACTTTATAATTAAAGATGAGTAGCTTTCGTATGATGAATCTTTTAGACTTTTGGTGTTCCAAACAGTGTTCATAAATTCATCAATGGATTGCATTTAACCATTACACAAGTAATAAAAACGATGAGATAACATGACCATGACAATGAGGAGGTGATAGTAGTAAAGATATCAAGAAAAAAAAAAAAGTAGTATGTAATATCTTTGAAGCCATCTAAATCAACTTACTTATAAGTTATAACTTAGTGGAAATGTGAGAATTTAGATTCTAGTCTCTTCTCCCACTTATTAACAAAAAAAAAAGGAAAAAAAAAAATTATATACTACTACTCGAGTTACAAGCACTTATTTCCATCCATTTTCTTGTTTTCAAAAATAATAAAAAATCACTAGATAGTTATCTTTTTTTTTTTTTTTGACAATCAACAGTATAACCCCATTCCTCTCCACCCTAGAACCACTCAAACTTGGGTTCATGAACCCCTTAAACCTTTAAAGCTTAGGGAAGTATCAGCTTGCCTAACGTGGGCGGTGGTTAGATAGTTATCTTTTGCTAGAACTCAATCAAAAGTTTTGATTCAAATTTCAGAGTAAAAGGGTGTGGTTTTTTTGTTCGTCTATCGATTTCGTTAACTATATATGTTCTAAGTCAAGATTAATCCACTTATTATTCATATACTACCAGCAAAAAAGAAAGGAAAAGAGAAGAAAAATTCCACATATCAAAGTTGGTAGTTCTTTCGTGGGTTCCCTTTTCATTCAAAGTATATTATTCTCATCATCAAAGCATATGTATATATGCTCTCTATACTTGCATCATATCAAAAATATATTTCTTTTGTCCTTAATTCCCACCCCAACAATAGTCTGATTAATTCTCGTATGTATAGAATAGCCGTATAATGTATATATATTACTCAAGGACTATTTATCACCATGCATCTGGGTCATGACCACCACTAATTTTGGTGTGTGATCATCTTTCGTTTTGGCCAAAAAAGCTAAATTGCTACGATCCCAGCTGAGAAAATTTGGCCACTTGTGTATGATGAACTTGAAACGTCTGCAGATCTTGGTGCTTCTGATCTGCACTGTTGTTCTTTTCTCTCGTCCATCATTATTTGCCTTGACCGACACTCCGGGCTACAAAATGCTTTCTCTCCTCTGCAAATATCATATATAAACACCAATTCTTAGTCTCATAATTCATTCACAAACTCTATATAACAACAAGAACAACAATAACAAGACCTTAGTTTCAAAACTTTGACTAAGAAAAGAATGAGAAAGTGTTTGAATTTGTACCTATACATGTATATGTCTTTGCCATGGAGTTTTTTCCTGCACAAGTGACATGAACTGAGAAAATATGAAGTTGGGTACGCTGAAAAATCTTCCTCGTATCTTGGCCTCGATTCCTTAACAGTAACAGTGCTGAGTTTATTACATCTTTGGAGACCATTTCTTTGATGCCCACTTGTTCTACAATCATCTTCCTCATAAAACACCCTAGTTATGGACTTGCCTTGGCCATGACAAGTCACGTAAGTATAATTTTCCTCACAATTATCGCCTTGAAGAAGTTCCTCACAACCTTTATTACTATACCTATCACAAGTACTGGTCCTTTTGCTAGAATCAACTGGAATAGGACTTGATCGGTTCAAATTGGAAGTAGCAACAGCATATTTGGCCAAAATTTCACGTCCACAACCTTCTTTAGATTTCTCTAGAGCAGCAACAATACCCAATCCAACCCCACCAAGGTCATAGTTCTTTAAACCTCTAGGTGATTGCAACTTATTCAGCTCCAATGGACCTCTAGGACTCGTGACCATGTCCGAAAACCCGGCACGGTTGCCGGCGGCCAATAATTCAGAGAGCTTTCCGATCATGGGACGAGGTCTTTTGCCTAGCATGATTGGAAAATTTTGATTTGTATGAAGAAAGAGATAGAGATGAAAAAATTTTATGTAGGAATGGGAGATATGATAATTGGTGACTTTATAAACCTTAGGCCACCCAATTTTATGATAGGAGTGGTTGGACTAAGCCCATGGTTTGGTTTTGTAATTATGTGACTTTGATTAATTATAATAATAAAGTGCACAACATATAATATATTGTTAAAGTATAGTACTATTATTAAAAAGGATTCCCCTAGTTGATTTTAGTAAAGGTCACTATCAGTGGGACAACGTTCATAAAATGTCCATGTCCAATGATTGGGACCCAAACGTTGGGATGTGGCCGTGGCCCACAACGGTCGTGTTTTTGTGAGTGAAAAAGATTCCAGGTGAATAGGTACCGTTGGATTGAGGGGCAGGTGGCAGAGATCTAGGGAAGGTGGAGAAGCAATGATTACTGAAACCACTGAGCCCACTGGAAAACAAAATGGAGGCCCGCCCATGTTTTGTTTTGTCAATATCGAAAGCGATGTGGCTAAGGCCTACCCACTCCTAGGTCCCGTACTCAAAAGGTTGCTTTTGCCTTTCCTAATGACTAAAATACCCCCTATCACCTCTCTCTCTCTCTCTCTCTCCCCACTAAAAAGTTACATTTTTTTAGTATATCACACACAATGCCTGCGTTTGGATTGCACTGAAAATGAAAGTTTTTTGTGTCTGGCGTTTTTTGTATGGGTCCCGTACACTGTTTATGGGACCTGCAGGTACGAATTTTAACAAATTTTTCTTTAAAATTGGATCCCACGATACTATTCACATATTTAAAAATTATTTTGTTACAGTATTTTTAGTTTTCAGTTTTCAACAATAAGCGATATCCAAACAGATTCTATATCCTTGTCTCTTACATTCTATGCTAATTGTGTAGGTTTGGTTTGCTAATAATTTAGCATTTAACACATTAAAATTTTACTTTTATTTATTTATTTTAGTATACCACAATATATCATGGAATCATACATCTTATACTTTATTTTTTTACCACTACAATAAAATACTATTTTATTATTATTTTTCTATTTTTTTAATTATTTTTTATGCATAGAAGAGAGAGAGAATTGAATAAAAAATAGGTTTTAATGTTTAGCTTGGTGCTATAATAAATTGCTACTATACGCTAACAAAAATTAGATATAGCTTATTGGATGTAGATCATTTTTTTTTTTGGGGGTACTTAGGGTGTTGAAACCATTGTGAATGTTTTAGTCGAGGCCATAAATTAAATTTAATCTTATGTAAATATATGCTTTAATCAAGACCAGTTTTTTGTATAGGTAGGGATCGAACTTTTAATTTCTTATTTGACAATAAATATTTTTTACAAATTGAATTAATTGAAATCCAGTAAAAAAAATCAAAGTTGTAATTCTTATCCTTGTACTTTTTTTCCTTCCTTAATAGTAATTAGTAATAGTCACTTCTCTATGATTATTTTTTTTATTTTCTTTTAGAGTGGAGAATTGCAACAACGAAGAACATAATTCACATAACATGACATTTATGTTAAAGTTAGTAAGAAAATATTTAATAGTAATTAGTAATAATCACTTCTTCATGATTAATTCTTTGATTTTCTTTTGGAGTGGAGAATTGCAACCACGAAGAACATGATTCACATCACATGATAATTACGTTAAAGTTAGTAAGAAAAATATTAAGTAGTGTTCTAATTCAAACTCAATATCATATAATACAAAAGTATCATTTTCATAGAACAATAGTGAATAATGCATGCAGACAAAAGCATCTCTTTTATTAATAAAAACTTTCCAAGAACGAAGCCAAAAAAAGTAAAACTACGGTCTTAAAATTGTATTCTAAATTTCAGTGATTCCTATGGAGTGGGGACAGACGAAGAGATTGAAGTAATGTGATGTGAAATGTGAATAAGGACATAATTGACATAGAACTGTTGAAGCAGGGGCATTAGAGTCATTTTGAGTTTATAAACAAGCGGTAGCCCACGGAATTGTTGCTTTAAGAACTTGGCCTTCAAAACCGGGGGCCCACGCTCCAATAATAACCAAGCAGTGCTGGGCCCACTTCCGTGTGAAGTCATAGGTGTCAACCTCTGATTGGTTGGCTCCATTAATACCACGTGAACTGAGTTACCACGCTGGACGAGTGACGAGTTCACCCAATGACAATGACCTCCGTGTCGTTTACGATGGGGTTGTGTGTAGGGTTCAACTTCAAGATATTGACACCTTCCATTATTAATTTTTTGGAGGGTCTTATTATTTATTTTGGCTTAACATCCTTTAGTTTTTAATTTTTAATTTTTATTTTATTTTACCATTATAGGTTTAATTTTTCATTCTGATAAGATTTTACTAACGTGTACCCTTAGAGTATACATTAGTAAATCACTTTATGTAATTTTTTATGAAAAAATGATAAATTGATAAACTTTTTTGTCAACTATTTCAATTTCCTATAAAAAAGTTTTTAAAAATAAATGATTAATGTGTGCCCTAAGAGTATAGATTAACTGGAGTCATATATATATATATATGTATGTATGTAGGATTAATGGCCCAAATTATATATTGGGCCTTGGGCTTGGCCGAGAGCGTGAGTAGGCCGAGAAGGAACGAATGGTAATGAATGATTCAGACTCAAGACTTAATGAAAAAAGATATGAATGGAAGATGGTCCGAGGAGGAATATCTCCTCGGATATTATAAATAGAGCTTAAATATGTATTCTACCAATCAGAGTGACTGTCCAAGAAGCTCCAGTGATAGGGACGTACATCATGAACACACGAGAAGGAGGGAAACCCTAAAATATCTAAGGGAAAGCTACTACCACCGTATTAAATACAGTGCAACTACTTTTCTGGCCACATTTATATAGAGAATATCCCTGAACAGTGCTGCCTTGGCTACCACAACTCACAGAAAGCCAAAAAGGGTGTTTGATGGGACAAGTACTCCAGTAAGGGCTTAGATGATCAACAAGTGTAGGATTAAGATGGTCCAAAGGAAAATATATAATGTAAGAGACCTTCCAATAGGAAGGGATCAGAAAAAGATAGAGAGGATACTGTAGCAATCTAAATTATTCTTGTACCCGATTGTGATCAATTTATAAAAGTGAGACTTCCTCGGACTGTAAGTCCATTGATATCAAAATCTCTTATTTGTGTTTGATTGTTATTTAATTCAGTACTAGCCGTTGTCTAACTTATTAAGGCCTAGTTCTTTAACCCACTCTCTACAAATTCATTGTACTGGGCTCATTGGGCCAAGATCATACATCTTGGGCCTGGGCTGCAAAACGGGTCCTTACAATATATATTCAATGTACTCATTTCATCATCTTCTCACCATTAAAATGTAGTATAAAATAATGCAGTTCTATTATTAGAAATTAATAAGGTTTAACAACAAAATTTGAGCAGAGACGCAAGAAAGGATTGTGTGCCTCCAAGACGTGACCAACACATTTGTCATATGAATGGCTTTCTTTCAAGTTGCTAGTGTGGGCACACCCTTGCTACGGGCTTGGGAGCACGCTATTAATGTGAAAAAGTATTTTGTATCAAATGATTTCATGGTTTTAAAAACTAGACTGGGACAAAATTGGATTTGCCTTCGGTTTTCAGTTGTTGATCAGTTTTAAGCATTTTTTCAAACCGGACTGGTCTCTAATTCCCGGTTCAACTAGTTGGACCGGTTTTTAAAACCTTGAATGATACCACGTTAGTGGTATCATTTAATACCAAATACATTCTCCACTAATGTAGAGGTTAAGTTGGTGACGTGGTATCATTTAATACCAAATACATTCTCCACTAATGTAGAGGTTAAGTTGGAAAATTACTTCGCCATTTTGTGATTTTTTTTAATTCAAAATTTATCGCTAGATTCAGGTATAACTCATGTAAATTCTAATATATTAATTAATATAAACCTAAACAAATGATCAAATTGTAACATTTAAAAAAAATATATTGTGGACATATATGCACTTGAAACTTTAAAATAATATTAAATTGAGGATTTTATTATGTAATTATTCTTATATTTTATTACTTATATACAAATTTTCTACGAAGATGATAAATTATTAAATTAAGAAATTTGACCTATTTTGTATATCATTTTCTTATAACTTTAAAGATAATACTTTTTTTTTCTATTCATTTTCATACAAAATAGAATAGAATCGAAGTGTCATTTATTGATAATATTATTTTTTTTATTTGTTTAACCTTAAAACAATATTAATTTTAGGAGTTTATTATATAATTATTCTAATATTTTATTACTTATATACAAATTTTCTTAGAGAGTGATAAGTTATTACATTAAGGATTTGAGCTTCTTTTTTATATATTTTTTTTATCACTTTCAATATAATAATAGTGTTCTTTTCCCCTCCTCCGGATTAAAATCTTACACCATTATTCTTTTTTTTTTCTTCCCTAACCCTTGTTGTCATTTTATAGGTTTTTGAACCCTTTAACTCAAGAGGCATTGATAAGATAGGAAGTATTTTTATTTTACTTTTACGACATAAAAAAAATCCATTAATTATTATATAAAATAAAAAATTAAATAAAATTCATAAAAATTAGGGAAAATAATAGGAAAGTTCAAATTTTAAGATCTAGAAGGGGGCAAATTAATTAAAAAACCAAGTTATTTAAGTAATTTTTGGTGGGATCAGGGGTGCAATTCACCAAAAGTTATTAGGTCTATTAGAAGGACTGCTGACGTGGTCCTCCCTGAACTCCCAACCAATAAAATTCTGTTATTTATGCAAATGTAACATCATCTGATAATTTTTATTTTTTATTCCTTGTGCTGATTAGGAAGCTCACACATACATTTTCATAAGTGGCATCATCTCATTAGTCAGGGTGGACCACATCAGCAATCCTCCCGGTATAAATAATAATTTCAACCGTAAATATTTTCATTCAATCAAAACACCAAGAGGATAAAGGCAGGGCCATAGCAGCTTTGAGCAAGAAGATTCATGCACCTTTGGGAGTGGATGAAGCTGAAGCAAAGGCATTTGAGATGGGGTTGCAATTTGCCAAGGATGTAGGCATTCGAGACCTGACACATGAAGGTGACTCCCTCGTTGTGTGTCATGCTTTACTTGATTTGGCCTCGCATCCGCCATCAGTGGATGCAGTGATTACAGGTGTGCAAAAAGCCTGCTCAGATTTTCGCCACGTTGGATTCTCCCATGTAAGACGCCAAAAAAATAGGCCAGCTCACCTTTTTAGCAAAATTTGCCAAGGGTATTGATGATTTTTGTGCTTAGATTGAAGAAAATCTTTATTTTATAAAACAAGTTCTTATTCATAATGTATCTTCTCTTTCAGTAACTTAATAAAAAATTTTCAGTCTTTTCATAAAAAATATAAAAAAAAAACACCAAGAATGGTCAACGAGTTGAATTACAACATATTTTTATAAGGTAAGGACAAAAAAAAAAAAAAAAAAAAACTTTTGAGGTGTCAAGAGTCAATCGGGTTCTTTCACTTAATTTTTCATTAATGGCTGAAAGTGATATATTTGGTGGTATTTTTTTGACGATATATTTGGAGGTACTTATTATCTTTTAGTGAATCAAATCTTTTTTTTAGGCTAACTTTTAAAAGGTTAAAAAAAAAATATTCTACTGTAAAGATTCAAGAACATCGGCTTCTTTTCTTTTGCTTAATTTTTCATTAATAGCTGAAACTTGAAAGTGATATATTTGGTGGTCTTCTACTTTTTTTTTTTTTTTGACGATATATTTGGAGTTACATGATTATCTTGGTAAATCAAACCCTTTTTTTTAATTATTATTAGTCAGATATTTAATCAAACTCAAACTCCATGTTTTACATAATATATGCAAATTCAGAAAGTCTAACTCAATCTCCAGTTAAAATATGTATGATGATAGATAAATCCTAAGCCCCATCCCTTCACAGCCAAAATTTATCTAAAACACAATAAAAAATTTCTGTGGTTTTCAGAGATGTAAACGTGTAATGTAATTTAAGATAAAGGGATAATGATGTCACCATATACTACTATTATTATATGTACCATTATTATTGTCAAGCCTTGGATTATTCTAATACTATCTCTATAAAAATTGAAGCTTTTTTTTTTTTTTTTGGGTGAAAAAATTGAAGCTAAATTTAACGTAACTTTTACTTGATGAAATGACAGAGTTTCTTAAAATATGAAATTCCATAACTATTATATTAATTTTCTTACATCTTTTACAAATTATTTTACACACAAACAAACACACACACATACATATATATATATATATATATATATATATATATATATATGGGGGATAATATAAGACACCTAATCAGCCTCTGAATTAGTTTATATTTGTCAATGTCATCAATAAATTATGACAATAATTGGTGGATGATTAAATAAACTGCTTGTTCTTTAAGCAATCCCAGTTGAAGTTTTGAGAGCCAATGAAGGAAATTCCAAACTGGACTTCTATTCATCTAGGGAAGCTAGAAACAGCAAATTGAATCACAAAGATCAATTTGTTCAAAGAAAGGCAGAGGAATCTTTGGAAGGTACCAAACTTAAAGAGTTTGAGATTGATGTGTGTTCTTCTGTGTCAGTTGAAAATATCTCACTTGCCAAGGGACAGTCCGGGAGGTGTATGAATCTATGTCCTGTTGCCCACCGAAACAGCCAAAGGATGTCAGAGGGTAAGTTGATAAGGACTAAGAATCTAGGAGAAAGAATAAATGATGGTGTTATAATTCAATACAGAAGAAAGAGGAGCCGTGTAGTAGTTGATCCAGTTGAAGTTTTGAGTGCTGATGGAGAATATTCCAAATTGGACTTCAGTTCATCTTGCGAAGCTAGAAACAGCAAATTGAATCAAGATGATCAATCGATTCAAGAGGTCACTGCCATAACCAATTCCTTAAGATCAAATCCATGGAGATATCCAAGAGGGAAAAGAACATGTCGTAGTGTACGAAGACATTCAAGTGGACCTAATAACATGCATGCCCCACTCACAACAGTAGATGGAAATGACAGAAATCTTCATTGTATTGAAAGTCAAAAAAGGTCAGAGGGCATTGAAAAAGTGAAGGGGAAAGCAAATTCACCAGTATATGCTTGCCCACATCGGCATTCTACAGAAACTGATGAACCAGGTTCTGTGGGTGCTATTTCAAACTGTGAATCAGATGCCATCAATACAAGAGTATTTCCTACAGGTTTGTGCAGAGCCAGCGCATCTATGCAATCTGGAAGTCTAAATGGGAAAGATTCTACATCATCAACTGGTGGTGCAGGAAAGAACCATAAGTTGGAGGTGTTATCAAACAAGACTACTGAGCCATCTGGTTCAGAAAAAACTATTACATTTAGCTCCGCCAAGGGCATAAATGTGGCAACATCCAATTGTATATATTATGATTATCACAGAAAACCATGCAACAAAAACCTACCAAAACCATCCTTTTTGAAAGAGCTTTTAAGACTGGGTGTCCCTGAGTCACACCTGAGATTACCTGGAAAGACTCAAGAAGACGAAGAGATATGGCATTTGTTCGAGTCTTGTTTAGCCAGTACTTGGACAACAATATCATCAAGCAACAGAAAAAGGTAGATCTTGGAAGCTTTTCAATTAAAATGCTTTTCGTATTTACTTGTTCATGATTTTCTAAATCCCAATTTGTTAGCTAGTCTAACTTGGAGGTCTGGACTCTCTTGAAGTAGTTCATTTTATCAAATTTGGAGGTTTTGGTTCCCTTGAAGCAACTAACAAAAACAATGTCCATAACACTCGTACACCTCATGTGAAATTACCATAATTCATGTCTTAACTTTTATTTATTTTCTTCTGGCAGATCCTGGGACGACTGGGCATATCCGTTGCGTCATGTTGCAGGGATGCCACACATTTCATAGCTGACAAATTTGCACGTACAAGGAATATGTTGGAAGCCATTGCTCTTGGAAAACCAGTGGTGACACATTTATGGCTAGAGAGCTGTGGACAAGCAAGCTGCTTCATTGATGAGAAAAATTACATTCTGAGGGATGCCAAAAAGGAAAAGGAAATTGGCTTTAGCATGCCTGTCTCACTAACTCGTGCAAGCCAACATCCACTTCTAAAGGTAGGCATTTGTTAATTGGCTCTAACCAGATAGAGCTTTGGCCTGCTTGCAAATTGGTTATCTCTTGTCTTGTCAATTGAGCTGTTTTTACATGCTGATGTCTGTTACCTTACAATTTTTTTTTTTGATAATCGTCACCTTACAATTGTCGCTTCTTCCCTGTAGGGTCGCAGAGTCGTCATTACCCCAAGTATAAAACCTGATAAAGAAATGATTACAAGCTTGGTCAAAGCAGTTCATGGCCAGGTATGTAATATGTCAATATGTGTAAATCCAAAGCTAGCATCTATTAGTTCATTGTTGGTAGCAATGTAGTGCCTGTCCTAATGTAGTTAAATTATATTATTATCTGTTTTCTGTTTTTTCCCTGCATCTCACAGATGCAATGATATTCTATGTACTATTTACCTCTTTGATGTTTTACTGAGTTTCTGATAAATTGCTCCTCAGCCAGTGGAGAGAAGTCCAGTATTTCCAGCAAAGGATGAAAAGATCCTAGATGATCTTTTGATTCTTTCTTGTGAAGAAGATCATGCAATCTGTAGGCCTTTCCTTCAGAAAGGTATACATCTATCATCCATCTTCTTTTTCTATAAAACAAATACTAGAGTTGTTGTAAATGACATATTGTACCACCTGTTCTTGCAGGAGCAGCAGTTTACAGTTCAGAGCTTTTACTGAATGGAATAGTTATTCAGAAATTGGAATACGAAAGGTTGGTATTGGTATGACAACTATATTGTAATATTGAAGTGTGCATATGCAAGCTGGGGTTTGAGTTTGAATCTAGCATTCACAGGCTCTAGAAATCTGGTTCACACCAACTCATCATTAGCTAGTATCCACCTTGAAAATGTTTTTCATGCTTTTAAAAGCTTTTCACTGAACAAATGATTAACCAGGCACTTTTTTAAGTCCAAGTGGCACTTAGCTGGTAGTATGGGTTTACAGCAACTCAATCCATGGAGTAGCATAAAGTGCTAAAGGTCTCACCAAATTACTTCAGAAATTTGATCTGTTGAAGATGAGTACTCCACTTAAGTTAATGGTAGACAACAGATAACCTTGGAGACCAAATAAAGTATTAACCAGGGCCCTTAATTGCCCTAGTAAGACAATACCATGCGACTTTGATTTGATTAAACATGTATTGCATGTATGAGATTTATGGGATTTATGCTATTTACGTCAGGCAAATGTAGTGAATATTTTCAGCCATTTGTTATTTTTCTAACTCTCCGTTTCATTTTGTTTATGACAGACATAAGCTGTTCACAAATCAAGAGGAATCTCTATAGCACATGATCAAGAAGCCACTTGCTATAACAGTAGCATTGCATTTTTGCAATCGCATTGATAATCTGAATCTTTCTAGCACAAGATCAAGGAAAGATGATGACTTTTGTCTTTTTGTAAGCAATGTATTTAGTTTTCCCTTATTGGTTTTTGCGTTTGTGGGTGCTAGAATTCCTTGCAGCAGAATCAGCTTTCTGATGGAAAGGGAGGGGTTGCTCATTTTTGTTGTAAATTATATATCAGAAGTTCACCGGAGTTCTTTTGGTAATCATAGAAACTTTTGCATATTTGTTACATACAGAATTAAAAATGGAGAAAGCACAATGTTCTCGTACTTCTC
>JARYZH020002675.1:0-14305 GCA_030021035.2 Notholithocarpus densiflorus
GCGAGGGAGCACCTATTAGAAGTTTTTGACCATTCTGACTTAATGCTCTATATATAAATACTTACATTGATTTCTTGTTTTAATATTTTGGAATTATATCTTCTCCGTTTTCCATTACATAATAAAGAATTAGTTTTGGCAAACAAAATTTCACATGATTTCATCAGTTTACTTGCAGGACAGATAAAATGAGTGAGGCTGCTATTTTAGAAGTCGTTAAAAAGAATTTTGACGATCACCTCATTCTTGGGGAGGAGGGAGGAATTATAGGAGATACTTCATCTGATTACCTTTGGTGCATTGATCCTTTAGGTTTGTCTTTATTTATTTATTTTTTTTAATACATTTTTCTCGGGAATAATAGTTACATGATACTAAGATTTGTTTTTGGAAAATGTAGGAGTGGCTACATGGGTTACCGGTGCATTCAGTAAGGTTGCCAAGGCAGCAACGGAAGCTGGGCAGAAGGCAAAGGAAAAGGTCTTAGCTTAGGAAGATTAGGAGAAAAAAGTGGAAGGCTCTGCTCAGACCCATGAAACTGAATCCCCAAAAAATGAGCCCTCCAAAACCACACCGGCACAGGGATTGATCCTCTGAAACTCCAATACTAGCATACATATTTGCATAGAAAGTTTAGGCTTTGTCATCATATTAAAGAATACCAATGCTTTGCTGCTAGTCTGGAAGTGGTACATGTATAATGTGTTGTCAGATGTTGGATGCTTTATTATGTATTTAACAAGGAAGTCATTATTTTCAGTTGTTTTAGTATTGTTCTCTTGTGTGTGTGTGTCTTGTGATTCAATGTCCTTCGAGGGCCATTCAAAAATTGTGCATCTATGTAATTATTTAATAGAAGTATAAAGATTAATGGAAGTTAAATTTTGATGTCGATATGAATAACAGAATTCTAAACAGCTTTGTGCAAAATATTTGCTTGGTGGGATTTAATTACAGATATCTTATATGGATGAAATTGACTTGGATGTGGTATGCAAAGCTGAAAAATCAGAACTTTATTGCTACCTACGTTTTGACTGGATCCAATTCTGTAGGCTCTCTTGCAAGGGCCCTGCAAGATTAGACAATGATTTTGGTTTCAATTGTACAGATAAAAACTATGGGTTTTTGTAGTAATATCAAATTATTTTTCCACCTTCCCAACAACCGTGATCATGGATGCATTTCTCTTTAATTTGGTTATACTTGAAGTCCGGATATTATTGAAGCTCAAAGAAGCAGCATAATAGGCTTACCAAACCAAGACATAGTATTTGCAATATTGCTTCTATGATGGCTACAAGCTTCCACAGAGTCATGAGCATTTGTGATTTTCCAACCAAAGATTTAAGTGGTGTTGAACATTCACTTGAAACTGTTGTTATGCATGCTACTTCTAATTGCCAACATCACATAACTTTATGCATTGCATTTTGCACGAAGAATGGAGCAAGCCTCTAGCGAAGTATTTGATTGTGATGAATTGATCAAAGTTAATTCAAATTGTGAACTTGGTAATATGTAACATGGTTAAGAAGAAGGTGGTTGGCCAGATAACATGGTGCATTTCAATTGGATTATGATGCTGGAAAGCTGAACTAAGGAACTTCAGAAGGGGCTACCAACACAAGCCCCCATTACAGTGTGCATAGTGTTTTGCCACAGTGGTTTTGTTTGGAATAAATAAATAAAAGGACATTGATTAATGCAACAACCAATCATTCTTTTTC
Source organism: Notholithocarpus densiflorus (assembly GCA_030021035.2). Lineage (NCBI taxonomy): Eukaryota > Viridiplantae > Streptophyta > Magnoliopsida > Fagales > Fagaceae > Notholithocarpus > Notholithocarpus densiflorus. Next base: position 1,731 of record JARYZH020002675.1, read on the forward strand.
CTCCTTGATTCAAAAATGCAATAGTAGAGTCAGCAGAGATAGGAAATACACAATTACACACTAGCAGATTCATTTGTTGTAAAATAATAGAATACACATTACATTGATGAAATTGTAAAAAGGAAAAAAAATTTGTTATTTATAGAGTTCTGAAATTAGTTCTCAAATTGGAAAAAATATATATATATTCTAGTGGAACTCGAGTATGTGATACTCGATTTCCAAACAAAATCAAGTCTCTGGAACTCGATTTCCTTAAATGGAAATCGAGTTTCAAAGACTCGATTTCCACTGGGATTTTTTTTTTTGCAGCTACTCCTGCGTAAACCAGAATTAGTTTTCCCTTCCCCTGCAGCAGTAAACTAGATCCAGAATACATCACATGGGCAGCGGTAAACAACTAGATACAAGCATATGATAGTGGTCAAAGGGAGAGTACATCAGATGCAAACAACCGGATTAAAACAGTTACTATTCATGGGCATTATAGTTGCCCTCTTAGCACACAAAAACATTCATATACTAGCTATCATCGCTTCAAAGGAGGGCCCTGTGGTTGAACTTGCCAAAGTAGTAGCTACTAATGCCAAAGTAATATCATTGCAGGCATTATAGGCAAAAGCTGCACAACGCAACTAATGTAACGAGTACAATGGATAGCAAATAGTTCAATTACAACAACATTCAGCAATAAACAAAATAACAACTAAGTCAATACAACATAGTCTACATAGTTGCCTAGCACTTGTCCATACTGATATAACATACTGTACATAGTCACCTAGCACTTGTCCATACTGATACAACATACTCTACATAGTCACCTACCACTTGTCCATACAGAAGATAACCACAAGTCCCACGTACAATGTCACTTAGCAAAATCCAGTCTCCGCTCGCCTGACAAACATTAAAATACGGTCATTAGTTTCCAAATGCGAAGAACAAAAACCAAATGAAATTCTGAGTATATTATATAAAAACAGTGAGGGCACTTGCCTAGTTTATAGCACTACCACTTGTCGAAGCCCCACGGGAATTGGGACAGCTTCTGCGGTTATGCCCCTCTTGATGACACACTCCATATCGTTGCCTCAGTTGAATCTCCCTCAAGTCCGAATCTTCCCTCCGGCTTCCCCGTTCTCGTCGTATCCCATCCATTTCATTCCTTATTCTTGACTTCACAGGACGACCTTTGGCCTGTAATAGCTGTGGGTCAAGAACCCACCGTGGTCCGCGAACGTCCCTCCACAATGACTCTGACTTTGGCACCACAAAATGATGTGAATATGTGTGAATGGCGTTGTTCAAACTGTAACATGGGTCAATATAGCTGGTCGCATCGAGGTGCAGACCTTGAAGAACTTTAATTGCATGTAAACAAGGGATCTTTAAGTTTTGCCACTTTCCACAACCACATGTTCTAGCAAATACGTGCACCTCATGACTGTGGTTTCCCCCTCCACCTCTATGGTCGTTGTATGCGGTAACCACTTGATATACACCATCTTCATGATTAAAATTCCTTAGAGTGTGTCCTGCGGTTTTCTGCTCATTTTTGTTATAGATCTCCATTGCATAATCACTCCACACCTTACCTCGAGAGAGATCAGAAGTAATTTGTTTATGTCGATCGTGGAAATATGCAACAAGTTTGCACCAAGTGAACTCAACCATTGCAGCAATGGGCAAACCGCGGGCACCTTTAAGTACCCCATTAAAGCACTCAGACATATTGGTTGTCATTGCCCCGTAACGTCTTCCACCATCATGTGACTGGGTCCATTTGTCTAGATCCTCACTCATTAGATATGTGTATGGCATATAACGTGCGATCCGACGATCAATAGGGTCTACACCCCTCAGTAAATTAATCTCGGCCTCCTTAATGGTTTGCATTATGGACTCCAAAATAGCTTCATGAGTCGCATATCCAGCTTTCAAGGCCAATGCCTTTAGAGTCGGGTTATCAAAGTGTGTGTTGAAGTTGCTAGCAACATGTCGAAGGCAATATCGGTGAAATACCCGTTTTGTTCCATCCCGACCTCTAGGCCACTCTCGAATGGCGCATTTGATACCTTGATGTCGGTCAGAAATAATGCAAATTCCCTCGTCAGGTATGACATGCTCTATCGAAGTCCTGAGACACTCTAAAAACCACCCCCAACTAGGCCCTGACTCCTTGTCCACAACAGCAAAGGCGAGAGGCAAAACCTTTTGGTTAGCATCGGTTGCCATTGCAATCATCAATACCCCTTTGTATTTACCATATAGATGAGTCCCATCAATACTAATCACTGGCCTGCAATATTGGAATGCAACAATGCATGGAGCGAATGCCCAATATACATAGCGCAGTAACGCAATACCTTTGTATGGCCTAGGTATGGTGTGATAGCTATATTGGGTACCCGATTCCTGATCCAAGTATGCCAACAACAACTTTCGCAACCTTTGGTAAGACTCCTCCCAATCCCCAAATATCTTAGCAATTGTCTTTTGTTTTGCATCTCATACTTTATAGTAAGAAAGCTCATGATTATACTTAGTATGTATGATCTCCCAAAGCTCATCAATACGAGTAGTGTGATTTTGTCGCAATTTTCCCACAATTTCTAATGCAACAAAATTAGAATTCATCATTTTACCGTCTTTTCGCATGCCAAAGGGTATACAACTGTGTGGACCCACATAAGACGTGACCATCCACAGACCATTGAATTTAGCCTTCATGAATGCCCCAACATACCACTTGCAGTTGTCGTCAACGCATGCGGCGCACAATTTAGTTTTGGTCGACCTCCAGATTATAAAATTTCTATTATCATTTGCTGCGTATATTATCAATGCACGCTTCACCGCCTCTTTATTTACAAAAGTCAACCCTTTAGAAAAATGCATCCCATCTTCCCAAGTAGAAACAAATGGTATCTGAAGACGTGAATGATCAACCATATCTTCCCAAGTATTTGCGTAGAATGAGTTGGCAGGAGGTCTGTAGCCAATGGTCATATTTGTATCATGTTGGACGCCAATATCATCGTCTGCATCACCTTTATCATGGTACTCCATATTTTCCTCTTCAAAATTAGGAACGACTTCATGGTCATCCTCATCGTTCTCAAAGTCGCCTCGCTCAATCCTCTCTTTGTACTCATCCACATCATCAATATTTTCACCATCATTCATAGCATGATCTTCGTCTTCGTCTTCATCTTCCTCCTTTAAATGTGTCTCTTGAGGATAGAGGGTTTCACCAGTATTGGCAACATAATCTTGAGATGGGAGCGTATAACCTCCCATTGTATACCCTCCCATTGTAGTGCATCCATCATCTAGGGCTGTAAATTGTAAAGACGTAGTTTTTTGTTACACCACCTCAGTAGTGTTGTTTGCAAGTGGTTCCAAACTTATATACAACTCAGCAGCATTTACTTGGGGCATTTTCTGGATCCTATTAAACATCATCTTTACATGTTTGTCTTCTTTGATCGCCATATACCCGTAATTTATCCATTCATGAAGGACTTCTTGTGGGTAACGATAAATAATCTTGATGTCATACCAAACACGATTCAAATTCAATTCGTCCATTATTTTCCTCTTCAAATCATTCAACGTCTTCAACTTACGACATATCATCATGTAGTAGCATTCGATACCTGGCCCTCTAAATGGGAATCCATCAATCCCTCCAGGATTGTCAAGGGGTCCACCGAAGTATACATTTATATCAATATTTTTCAAAGATTGTGAACCTATTACAGAGTCAAGTATAATATGTTAGTAACATATTTTATCTCTTTCATTTAACATCAATTACAAAACCTCTTCTTTCTACTCAAAGTACAAAAATTACAACTTCTCACCCCACAATTGCATATACTCACCCCACATCACATACAAACACACTCAATCATTATCATTTCGTACTCAAACAAATAAAAAAACTAAAGACAAAACTCACCCCCATTACAAATTTTCAACTCAGCTCTAACAAAAATATAAATAAAAATATCAAACCAAACAACAAAAGTCATGAGGATGTGCAAATGAATGAGTGCAATTATGTAACATCATCATTCTAGTGCTACGAAAATTCATGGCATACCCTATTACACTACTATTAATGAAATAACATAGAGCAGGGTTCATCCGACAAAAAAAAAAAAAAAAAACACTAATGTGAATATGATCATGAGCAATCAAAATTAGACATATAATCTAATTTCAAAATCAAGGCATTAATATATAGTCAAATATACCAGATGTGATATACAAACTCAAATTTGCTCCAAATTATGGAGAAAGGAAGCAGATAACTTCGAAATCTAAAGCAATAATGATAAAGCCTAATTATGTAACACAAGATTTGGTAACTAAGTTAAAACTCTTGAAAGGAAAAACAACTCTAGGGATTCAACTACTAAAGGTTTAAGGCTTAAGGTGTTGTCAAGAATTCTAATAACTTGTTTTTTTGGATCACAGCACATAGATGAGTTTTTTTATTTTTCTATTTTAGGTAAGAGAAAGGCTTCAAGATCTTCATTTCGTGACTGCCCTCTCTCACCAAAAAGTTGTTACTGTGCCTTATATAGGTTGTTTAGATTTTGTACAAATGAGAATTCACAACCTAAAAATTTGCATAGTGAACAAGAACATTTTACTCAAGTGAAAATCTTGAAGATAATATAGTTGTGCCAATTTCAAACGGTCGCATTTCACTTATTTGAAATCCAAATTGAATCAAATTATATTCGTTTTGAAGTCCTATATGCCTACTTTTCAATGAAATAATTTTCACTGCAAAATTCATTATATATAGATGGTGAAAAAGCTATGAACAAAAAATCATCAACTTGTCATATTTTGATAGTTTTGTCATCTTTTAACAGCTTTCGAACTAGACTCAACCCTAACAAAATAATATTGATACAACACAAATTTGATATGTTTAGGCACTAGGATTTGCCAATATATCTATAAACCCAAACATTGGTCTCTCCTCTAGTAAGATTTTGACTCTCAATCATAAAAAAAATAAAATAAAAAATCCATCATGACAGTAAATTTGTTTCGAATCTGCTAATATGTCATAAGCTTATATGTCATCCAGAAAATAGAAAAAGGTCAACTGCTTAATTAGGTGCAACTGGACCAGTAACCCAATTATTTTCATAGCTTTTACTGTATTCAATAATGTCTTTCTCATGGTTAGAATTTCATAAAAGTTGGAGGTTGCAGAATTCTTTGAACTTGTTTTTTTTTTTTTTTTGTTCCTTATGTGTCTGTTATTCATTGAACATGCATGATTACCGACTCTTGCCTATATGCCAAAGTTTTTAAATTTTTAAAAATTTGTCCACAATGGGCCAAGTAGCCAGCCGCCAGGTACTTAATATATAACCCAGAGTTATCTCTCTTAGTGTTTTATACGCAATTATTCATGCCAAATTCTATAAATTGGATTAGCATATCCATTATTGGGTAGAAGAATTTGTGTGCAAGATTGAATAAGAGAGAAAAAGAAGAAAATCTCTCTCCATATTTCTCTTCATGCATGTCTGTTCCATATTTCTATGTGGATGGATTATTAGTCAATGGATTCGTGTATCTTTCTCTAATATATATATATATATATAAATATAAATATATTTATATAAATATATATAAATATTTATATATATAAATATAAATATATATATTTTATCAGGAAATGTCATGATAAATTCAATGCAAGCAACACTTTCTAAAGCAATTATATACACTAAACAACCAACTAGAGAGTGAGGAGACCCTTACCTGACATGAGGATGTGCAAATGTACTGCTGGGATTGTATGAGAGTGAGAGGGGGAGTGAGAGAAGGAGACTACAATGAATGTTGGGCTTGTATGAGAGTTAAGAGAGGAGCAATGTTTTGCTGTTGAATGTGTATGAGAGTTTATGAGAGTTGAGAGAGGAGATTGTTCTGTGAGAGTTGTATGAGAGTTGAGAGAGGAGATTTTGTAAGAGTTGTATGAGAGTTGAGAGAGGAGATTGTTCAAATATTCTCTGAATCCCGAGAGACCCAGGCCAGACAAAACAAGATGTACCAAACCTGACCTGATGGGAAACAGACATGACCAGCCCACGTGGAGCAATTGACTACATTTAAAAATCGAGTTTCTGAGACTCGGTTTCACTTTTAGTAAACTAAGTCTCTAAGGCTCGAGATCCAAGTGGCGTCTACATGGCGTCTACGTGGCATCTACGTGGAACTCAAGTCTTAGAGACTCGAGTTCCAGGTGTACTCCAATTGGAATTTTGCCACATCAAATTGGGAAAACCAAGCCTCAAAGACTTGATTTATAGGCCCAAAATCGAGTCTTTGAGACTTGAGATGTTAGTAAATGATATTGTTTCTGAACCGGGACTACTAACTATATAGTTGGAAAATTATGCTTAGTTACCCATTTTCGCCCAACACACCAGTTAAAAAGCCACAAACACAACAGTCAAACACCACAGTTCATAAAAATAAATAAAAATAAAAAATCAAAGGGCAGAGGGCAGAGGGCTAACCGGCTAAGGCAGAGCAATATAGCAAAGGATTTGAGGAGGAGTAGCAGCAACAACATTCCGGATCTGAGGAGGAGCAGCAGCAGCAGCAATAGTCCAGATCTGATCTGAGAAGGAGCAGAACAGCAGCAGCAGTGATGAAGGTTGGAGGCGTTGATGAGGTTGAGTGGAGGAAGAGTGAGGTTAGGGTAAAAATTTGAGAATTGTATAGGCTTTCAGTCTATATTTATTTTTTATTTTGTAGTTTTTAGTTTTTTTTTTTTTTTATTTAATTGGGGGGTATTAGGACGAAAATTTAAAATTTCAACCCACATATATATATATATACACACACACACTAGGTTTTTTTGGGGGGGGGGGGGGGGGAGGCAATGGCCCCCCCCCTGCCCTACTGTAGGTCTGTCCTTGATGATAACCAAAACTTAACATATAATTAGAGAATAAAATTTTGATTATCATAATAATCACTTTTAAGATAATGAAGAATTTGAATAATTTATTTACATACATACATACATACATATATATATATATATATATATTGCTTGAAGGTATAATAAACCATATGCAATTCATTTTAAAGTAATGACTTTAAAACAAATGAGTAACTACCCTAAAGATTAGATTTGTATATTCATAACCTTCATGCTTAGAAAGACTTTCACTTAAATTTAATTAGACTAAAGTGAACTGAAATGTTATGTTAATGTGGCTCAACAAAAATGTATCAATAATAAATTCTATGCTTAATATTTTAGATATTACAAATTTGAGATTTATATATATTTTTAATAAATTTGGATTTAGAATAGGTGCTCTCAACTTAAACATATCTTTTCCCAATATGTAAGTGCACAAAAATGAACTGATATAGACAAAAATGGACCGAAGTGATCCGAATGTAGCATAGTGGACACAAACCGACCGAATTGAACCAAATGGACAGAATAAGATCGAATAAAAACAAAGTGGACCGTATAAGACCGAAGTTGACCTTATAGGACCGAAGTAGATCGAATTAAATAGAATGGACCAATGTGGACTGAAAAGGATCGAAGGAGATCGAATAAGAACAAATGGATAGATAAAGACCATAGTGGACATAATGGACCGAATAGGAATAAATAGAACCAAATAGAATTGACGTGGACCGAATAAGACCAATGTTGACTAAATAGGATCAAAATGGATAGAATAGGACCAATGTGGACTGACTGGACCGCATAGAACCAAAATGGCTGAATAGAACCAAAGTAGACCGATGAGGACAAAATGGACCAAATAGGACCGAAGTAGACTGAATAGGACTTTTGAACATTTATCATTTTTATTGAATTTTTAGGGTTTATATTTCTAATTTCTAATGTCTATTTTCTTTGTATTTTTTAATTCAAAACTAAATATTTTAGCCCAAATATAATAAAATTTCATATTTTCAACACACATAAAAAAAAAAAAAAATTAAGCTAAACTCGAAAAGACAACCTACAAAAAGAATCAATTTAATGTCCAATTAGTCTAAAATTGACTGAGTGGATCAAAGTGGACCGAATAGGACTGAAGTAGACCTAATTAGACCAAATGAGACCCGCGTAGACTTTTTTTTTGAGACCCACGTAGACTTAATTGGACCGAATAAAAATTGTTTAATTTTTAGGGAGAGTAAATTATCTTCAATAAATTTTAGAGAAAATGTGTAGTTACATCAACTTGTAAAAGCCCGAGTCCAATATATATAGCAATAGATGTCGGCTTAAGCTTTTGTTACATGATGAAGGAATCTAATCTAATAGGTGAGGTATTAGAAAGCGCGCCGCAAGACGCTAGGGGTCGAAATATTAAAATATGATGCAAAACGGCTAGGCAGTGACTTTATATTTCGTGTAGCTCAGCTGAATGTTGTATTTATGCACAACTGTGGGGGTGAGAGGATGAGCTTTGACTTGTGATGGACCAGGAATTATCTCCTGCGCGTCCAGAGGATAAATTCTCCTGATGGGCCTAAAACTTTACCAAGTAAAAAATCAATAGTAAAAAAAAAAGAGTAATTAGATTTAACTATGTTAAGAAAGAGCTCACAGGATCTTGGCCATATGCGGTGTATCTCAAAGAGACAAACATTTTAAATGACTATTTTGTTAAAAAGGAAAAAAGAAATCGGTTCCTAATTTTTTAACTTTGTGTTCAAAGTTCTTATAAATATAATCCCATTAAAAAGATGAAACGTATTTTTTTTTTAATTATTGCAAACAAATTGCCATAAAAAAAATGAAACAAGATTAGTAAGTGAATTGAACAATCTATTTGTAAATTTTGGTTCAAATAAGAAAAGACGCGAAATTTCATTCAAAGGTGTCCCACGTACATGACTTACACTTTGTTTGGTTTGAAAGGAAGAGGAGGGAAAGGAAGAGAAATCAAATCCTTTCCGCTGTTTGGATAGCATGATAGAAAAAGAAATGAACTAAATTTGTTAAGAAATCTATCACTTAGGCCCACATTTTTCCCTTCCCCTTGATTCATTTTCTCTTCTCTTCCATTCTCTTCCTTCAAACCAAACATAGGGTTAATTCTAGCGTACACTAGTGCCAAGTAGCCTACGCCTATCAAAACATGTGTATGCCACTTCGTACCAAAAACACAGAAAAATCATAGATCTATGAATTTTATTGATTGAAACTACCACGTGTACGCCACTTTGTTTGTTTTGTTCTTTTCTGGGGATGAGAACCATCTCTTAGAAGTTGAAACATCCTTCGTGGAAAAAAAAATCCGTAGGAGGAGAAATTATTAGTCCATCATGTAAGGGACATATTTTTATGTAATTGACAAATCTTTTGACAAAATGTACTTTACTTGTATTTGGTAAAATTTAAGTAGGTTCAAGATGATCATTACAAGTGGTTACATTGAAGACATGAAGATTACGCAAGAACTGCTCAAGAAAAGTGCAATCTGCAGGTCTCGATACCTCCTCGACAGAAGCTCGATCTGTCGAGATTCATTAAAGCTCGACATATGTCTCAATCTATCGAGCTTACGAGATTCAGACTATAGCCAGCAACATTTTTATTCTAAAAGACTATTTGTTTATGGGTTTGTATAATCCTTATTGGACTAGGAAAGCCCAAAGTTTGTGTATACCTATTTGGAATAGGAGAGCCCATTGAGCTCCTATTCTCATATTCCAAATAAGGAGGTGGAAAAAGAAAAACCTAACCCTAGAGAGCTTCATAAGGTTTTCTTCTTGAAACTCTAGCTTTCTCCTACAGAAGAAAGAGTTCTTGCTGCGTTTCTTATATGCTTTTGGATTCTGTAACCAAGCAAAGTCTCTCACACCATTATTGAAGATCTTATTGGTGTTTCTATGTGAAGCTGTTGCAAATCAACTACATCAATCAAAAGGTTGCTGTGGACTTAGTCACGTACTGGAATCTGTACATCATTGGTTAGTCACATATTGGGATTCGTGCATTGAACGGAAAGATTGCCGCTACAATACAAGTCCAATTGGGTATTGGGGTAAGGGTTCAATTGTATGTTGGTATTTCGGGATAGGCCAAAGGGTTTGGTAAAATTCATTATACTTGTAACCGCTTGTGATTGATAATAGTAGATTCTTGGGAGTGGTGACCTTAAAATCACCCGGTGGGGTTTTGCCTCGGTAGTTTTCCCCATTCATAAACAAATCACCTGTGTCAAATTTATTTTCCACTGCATTTAGTGTAATTGGTGATTTGTTTATGCTACCACGCTATTGCAAGTAATTTGATCTAATTAATTAACTTGGGTAATTAATTAATTTGCAAAAAGTCAATACATTTTTTGCTTTGTCACATCAGATGACTGTTGAAGTGTTTTTCTCAACTAACAAAACGCTTTTATCAGTGGTGGTTTTAGCAATTTTTTTTAGGATGGTTAATACTTAGTAAAATACTTAAATTATACAAAATCTAATAAAGAGATATCTTAAATATATTGATGTTACCAAAAAAAAAAAAAACACGCGAATACATGAAGTATTACAATGTCTAATTACTAACAAAAAAAAAGGGGCTAAAAAAAGATAAGGTGAGAACTAAGAATACTGAGATAAGAGTAATAAAGTAAGAGAGAGTCTGAAATGGTGATAGAGAAAAAAATATATGAAAGAGAGAGTGTGAGAGAGAGCAAAAAAATTATTTTTGCTATAATTGCAAGCTAAGTTGCTGAAGAGAGTAAAGTTGTTGCCACTACAAAGCCAAAGAGAATAGAGCTACTAACGCCACCAAGAGGAACTCAAGACAACAATATTTCTCTTGGAACTGTTTTTAGGAAAAAAAATGAAATTATGAATTATTTTTATATAATGGGTTGAACAAGTTATAGATTTGAATGATTATGGATTTTAATTTTTTTTTTTTTTTTTTTTTTGAATAGGCTTTTTGTTGAATAATTTGTTCATTTGTTGTTGTTTGGCTTAGTGTTTTTTTTTTTTTTTTTTTTTTTTTTAAGGGGTTAAGGATTATGCTTGGGGAGCCATAACTATTTTTGGAGTAATTCTATGTCCACAACATTTTGACAATAAATCTTATGTAACAAATTGTTATTAGTAAGTAGAAAAATAATGTTAGTATTAGGCCTAAATTAGAATCAGTATCAATTTACCACTTAATATTTGTTATGAAATTACTGTAAAAATATATATTTGTTAAACCTAAATTCTTGTGATTCTAAAGTTAGGATGTTCAATATTTTTTTAAGGTGATCAAAATAGGTTAATTTAGTATATAATTTTTTTTGGCAAGTATTTATACATTTTTATTTAAAGTTAAGGTATTCATTTGAACACCCTAAGGAGGCGTATGGTTTGTCGTGATGTTACATTACACCGTAATATTACGTTATTGTAATTTTAGATTAATATAATCTCAATATACAATAATATAACATTACATTGTTTAGAAATGTGATGAGATTAAGGTGATATGATATATTTTGTAATTTTAAATTATGGTAATGTTAGAAAAAATAAAAAAAACCAAAAATCTTAATGTCACATCATCGTAATGTGTATCACATCAAGTGCACATCACAACGAACCAAATGCCATCTAACTTGAATGTGGAGTCATCCTAACTACCGCCTATGCAAGTGTGTGATTTGTCTTCCTAATCAACACAAAAAATAGAAATAGAAAACCAGGTGATGTTACACTTGCATAGATGATAATATTTTATATATTGGGAGGATGAGTAGGAGCAAGGATGGACTCAGGATTTTAAGCTAGCGGGGGCCAAAGTATAATGAAAAAAAAAAAAAAAAAACTTCAAATAGACATCCATATAGTATTAAAAAATTATAAATACACAAAATCGTTGTTTCTAAATACATTAAGATGCAATCATCTACCAACAAAGACAAAAACAAAAACAAAATAATGTTTTTTTTTTTAATACTAGGCTTGCTAAAGTTTTCTTTTTTTGTTGAAGTTAGAGCATTCACATTGATAGTGCTAAAAATTTAAGCTTTTAGCACCTCAAAAAGCTACTTTATTTATTTTACTACATCACTTTATAATACACCAAATATCAAATGTTCTATTTTTTTATCACTTCATTTAAAATAATATAAACAACTCATTAAAATAATAAAGGAAGAGAGAGAATTTGAGTTTTTTAATTGAAGGAAGAGATATAATCTTAATAAAATATTGTATTTTATTTTTAACAACTTGCTATGGTCAACTGGTATTTATACCAGTTTACTGTAATTGCAAAAAAATTAGTTTTAACTTCTCCAATAACATATGATTTTTTAGTTCTTTGGTAGTAAAATACAATCACCATTATAAATATTTTTATTGGTTTTGTTAAGTTTTTAGGTTAGATAGTTGCTATTTGGATTAGGCTAGCTAAGTTGATTGGAAAGAATGGAGGCCCAAGATTTTGGAGAGGGGTCCAATTACAAAAATAAAATATATAATAACGGCCAAAATGGCCCATTACCACGATTTTTTGAAATATTTAGCAACAG
>JARYZH020002676.1:0-14305 GCA_030021035.2 Notholithocarpus densiflorus
CCAAATCAAGCGAGTGAGGATCCAAAACTAGAATCATCCAAACAATAACCATAGAAATCTAAAAGATTACAACAATTGATAAGTACATATATAAGAAACTTTCTTCACAACCATTACATAGTAAATATCAAATACCCAAACTAAACAAAAATGCATATACCCATTACTGTATCAAACAAAATGATACCCAAAGGAACTAGAATCATTAAACAAAAATTAACAAAAAAATAAACTCAAAAGGAAAAAGAAAAAAAAAATACCCATTACACTTTTGGGGGTGGGAGAAGAAGGGTCGCCAGTTGGGTGGGAAGCGAAGGGTCGCTAGTTGGGTGGAAGGCGAAGGGTCGCCGAAAGCGTCGCGAACTGAAGCGTCGCCAATGAGCTAAAGCGTTGCGATTGGCGAGCTGAAGCGTCTGAATCGTCGCGAACGGCGGCACGGCAAGCTCAATCGGCGGCATGGCAAGTCGATCGGCGGCGACGGCTGAGATCGGGTGAAGTGAAAGAGAGATATAGGTAAGGGATAGAGTGAGGGAAAGAGAGAATCGGGTGAGGGAGGGAAAATAAAGTGGGAAAAGTGAAAAAAAAAAAAGAAAAAAAAAAGAAAAAAAAGGGGGGGGGGGGGGGAGGGGGGGCCTGAAGTGTTTTAAGTATTAAACTTTTAGTGACGACTTGTATGTCGTCACTATAGGCTACCTTTAGCGACGAAAATTCGAATTCGTCGCTGATACTCCCATTCAGCGACGAAAGTTTTTGTGGAGGATTTCACAATTCGCTCCAATACCAATGGGCATGGTCTGCGATCGAATGTTATAAAAGATTTGTGTCTCCTCATCTTTCACCAATTGGTGGTTGGATGGATCGGTAAGGCACATGGTCCGACAAGTGGTATCAGAGCCCAGTCATAGGTTCGAGTCATTGGAGTCGCATTGTGAGGGATTTCACAATTCGCTCTAACACCAATGGGCTTGGTCTGCGATCGAATGCTATAAAAGATTTGTGTCCCCTCATCCTTCACCAATTGGTGGTTGGATGGATCAGTAAGGCACACGGTCCGACAGTTTTCATCACAAAAAACTTAAACTTTTAGCGACGAAATAATTCATCGTTGAAAATGAATTTAGTTTAGCGCCTTTAGTTCAACACAACATATAGCGATGAAATTTAATTTTCGTCACTAAAAGTTACTAATTTTTTTATAAATAGCGACGAAATTTAATTTTCGTCACTAAAAGTTACTAATTTTTTTTATAAATAGCGACAAAATATAAATTTCATCACTATATGGTACCTTTTTATGACGAAAAAATTTTCCTCACTAAAATTCATCACTGAAAATACATTTTGTTGTAGTGCTTGTAACCGCTTGTTTTAATAATAGTGGATTCTCGAGAGTGGTGACCATAAAATCACCTGGTGGGGTTTTTGCCGTGTAGGTTTTCCCCGTTCATAAACAAATTACCGTGTCAATTTATTTTCCGCTGCATACTTTAGTTAATTGGTGATTTGTTTGTGCTATCACGCGCTTTGCATGTTAATTAGATTAATTAATAAAGTTGGCTAATTAATCAATTCATCACAAAGGGGTCAATACGTTTTTGGCCTATCAAGTGGTATCAGAGCAGGCACACTTTGATTAGGTTTTAATATTTGCTGTGTGATCCAGTGACCCCTATTTGTCATGGATAGAGGATAGTCTCTTATTATACCTCCTTTATTTGATGGAACTAACTATGCTTACTGGAAAGTACGCATGAGAGCTTTCTTGTAGTCTCTAGATGAGAAAGTGTGGCAAGTTATGGAGATAGGCTGGACCAAGCCTACGGAAGCGCCGACCAACTGGGATGAAGTTAAGATCAAGGCGGCGAACTTCAACAGCAGGGCACTGAATGCTTTATTCAGTGCAGTCACTAATGAGGAATTCAAGAAGATATTCTCTAGTGAAACTGCGAAGGAAGTATGGACCATCCTCTAGACAACCTATGAAGGAACCAAGGCTGTTAAGGATTCAAAGCTTCAGATGCTCACTACAAGCTTTGAAGAGATCAAGATGGAGGAGGATGAGTCGTTCGATGAGTTCTATGCCAAGCTCAAGGATATAGTGAACTCAGCGTTTAATTTTGGGGAAACCATTCTTGAACCCAAGATTGTGAGAAAGGTCCTCAGATCTCTACCTGAGAGATTCCATGCCAAGATCACTACCATTAGGGAATCAAAGGACATTGACAAAATTCCTTTGACAGAGTTGGTTGGCAATCTGCAGACCTATGAGTTGGGTTTGACAAGGATCGGGAAATCAAGCAAGAGCATGGCATTGAAGGCCAAAAGCAATGATACTGATGAGTCTTCAAACGATGAAGATTCTAAAATGAAGTCCTACATTACAAGGCAATTCAAGAAGTTCATGAAGAACGCCAATAGGAAGGGCTTCGACAAGGACCGTAGGCAATCCAGTTCCTTACTGTTCAAGAGCCAAGATAAAGGGAAAAAGGATGCTAGGGATGGCGGTCAGTACACTGTCTGTACCCTCAGGACCAAAATGCTTTGGGTGTCAAGGCTTCGGTCACATGAAACAAGAGTGCCCTACTTATCTCAAGACCATTGGAAAAACCAAGGCACTTACTGCTACGTTGAGTGACACTGAGCCTGAGGGTGACTCCAATAATGAGGATGATAGAATCCTAAATGCCTTCACTAACACTGTAAATCCTACTGAGGGGATTGTTGAAGATGTGGATGAAGAAGAGGAATTGGTGGAGTCTAAGTTTGTGAAGATGGATGAACAAGATGACATCCACACAACCTATGCAAAGTTTGTAAGGTTGAATTTAATCAACCATTTTGTTGGCTTTATTCCGTGCCAATTTGCTTGTAATTCAGCACTTAGAAACCCTGTATTTAGGTGGGAATCTTGTAAGGGTAGTATGTGAGAGAGTGTGAAGAAATGCTCAAGACTGTGCAGAGAAGCAGGGACTCGCGGGTGGCTCACGGCTTGCAAGCTGCCAGAAGATGCACACGAGTGGAGCATGCAGAGAAGTTGAACCGTCATGCCAGTTGTAGCACTACAGGACAAAAATTCCAGACTAGCCATTCAGTTAGCTCGCGGCTTGAACTCGCAACTCAGTCAAGTCGCGAGGCCAAGTCGCCAGCCAGCTCTGTTTTGGAAAAACTGACTCTTCGTATTCCATTCTCACACTAGTATAAATACCCCTTATACCCACGAAATGTAGAGAGCTTCCAGAGAGAATTTTGAGAGAGAAACACTAGAGAAAAACAAGATTGACTTATCCACAATCTTCATCTTTGTTTCTCCAAATTCCTCTACTCTCACCTTCTCCATTGTTACATCCTTGAGAGGTACATTAGCCAAAACCTTTTCTCACCATACCCATATCTGTGATAAGGCTATTTGGTGCTTGGGAAGCAGTTAGGAAGGGACCAATTGATATTAGTTGATGCTATGGGCTATAGCGGAATCCGGTAAGCTAAAGAAGACAAAGATTCGGCGTAACCTCGTTGGAGCAAGAAGCTTGGAGGGCTTAGATACACTGGGTAGATTAGGCTTGGAGGGTCTTCTGTTGTTCATGTATCCCAACTTCATTCTTTAGTGGATTATTGACCGCTTGGAGAGCGGCGAGAGGTTTTACGCCAAGGACTTCAGTTTCCTTTTCGATTACACATCGCTGTGTTTTCTTTGTGCTTGCATCTCTCTTCCTTAATCTTTGTCATTTAATTTCTTCTGTGGTTGTGATTTTATTTGGCTTAGATTGTTCTCTCAATTCTGTTTTAGCTATTTATCATATTCCGCACATATATTGTTTGATAATTAGCTTGAATTGATAATTTGTATTTTGGGGGTCTAAACGTTCAAAGTGTTTTACACACTATTTGAACTTTCAAAGTTATACAAGGTCTTAGAAAAGCATGAGAAGTTGTATAGGTTGTCCACCAAGAAGTTTAGTGATGTGGAGCTTGAGCGGGAAGAAATCTCTACAAAGTTTGATAAAGTAAATTAGACTATTGGAGCACTGAGATTTGAGAATAATTTCTTGGCTGAAAAGACCAAGAAACTTGAGGCAGAACTGTTCCAAGTCAGAGCTTAGCTAGAAAGAACTTCAAGCGCTAAGCTCGATGAGATGCTCAGTCTTCAGAAATCTGTTTCCGATCGAATTGGTTTAGGGTATGATTTCTCTTCTCCTAGTATTGCTTCTACTAGTACTACTGTTTTTGTTCCTCCAGCTACTAATATTGAAATTGAGAACAATGATGTTAAAAATGAATTAGCTAGTGAAAACATAGAGAAGGGTAAATCTATCTTAGGAGCACCCCCTAAGCCTGATAAGAAAGAGATTAAAAACCCTAGGGCTAAGAAGGGAAACTCTTAAAAGCCTAAACAGAAAAAGCAACATTTCTGTCATCACTGTGGCTCAGCTAGACATACTCAACCTAATTGCTACAAGTGGTTAGCCACTTAAAAGAGCAACAGCATGATCGCGTCGGGAGACCAGAGTCAATTTCCATCCTCTTTTGCTCCTCTTGGAGATCTTCTCAAAGCCCTCATGTTTTTTTCAAACTTGAACGGTTTTAACTCTTCCCCCTCACCACGGGATCAAGGGTTTGCTAAATGAAAAGGTTCTTCCAAGGTGTGGAAGGAAAAAGGCTCTAAGTGATTCTGTCACTTCTTCTCTCTCTCCCCTTCTTGTTTTTGTGTATGCATTACTTGTGTGTTTTGCTTTATTGTTTTGAGTCAATCTAGTTTTATGCATTGCTTTATTTTACTTTAACATGTTTTTGTTTGTTTATTTTTCAGTTTTGCTTTATTTTGTTTTTCATATAAAAATAAAAATAAAAAATTGAAAAATCAGAAAAATACAAAAACAGTGTGTGTTTGTGTACATTGGTACTTGTGTACCTTGGATGGCCATTGAAACAAAGTTTTCTAAATTTGTATCTTTTGTAACTTAGATGAACATCTCTATGCACAACTAAGCAAGTGAACTTTGTGGCTTGTTTTTGTGATGAGTAAGATTAAGTGATCTCTTGCACTTAACACTCGTATCACTTTTTTTGACGAGAAGGACTAGAAAATCCTAAGAGAAAGGCATAAATAACCATCTTACCACTGTTGCCCGCCAATCATGAAATGACATCTGTATGCTTTAGCATAGTAAAAGTGAAATGTCAAAAGCTTAATATCATTGGGTATTTCTTCTCTCTCTCTTATATGCCCATGCATGATATTCTTATTAAAAGAAAAATATGCAAAGAAAAATAAAAAGCAAAAAGATCAAAATGCTTTATATATGATTGCAATCATGTATTCTAGGAGATGTGGGAGTTATAGGATGTACCTCGAAGGTGATAGTCCCCATCAAACAAGTTATGATTGTGTGTGAGTTAAAGTGATTTTCTCATATCTAAAATTGTCATAACATGTAGACACTTATGTAATCTTGCAATGTTTTTCACACACAACACGCAATATTCTTTGCTACTCTTGATACATGTGCAGGTACAATGTGATTTGGCCATCACAAGGAATACTTGTGTTAATGTATGCTCATTAAACTGTCTTGACTTGTTTTTGAAATATAAAATTGGTTAGACTTGTTGTGTGTGTGTGTGTGTGTTTTGGATCTAAATGCTCATCATTTTTATTGTTGAGAGATGTTTTTGAGAGCTTCAAATGTTGTTTGGATCTGTGTTTGAGGAGCATGTTTGATTGCATTCATATTTGTGTTTTTCTCTTCCTTGAAAAACTGTTTTTAAGCAATCTCGATAGCTTCTCGATAGCTTTCGATAGATAAGCTATCTATCGAGACTGTCCAGCTTTTCTTTATCGCATTCTCGATAGCTCTCGATAGCTATTTCGATCAATCGAGAATCCTTCTGTCTCCTTGATAGCTTCTCGATAGCTACCTCGATCTATCGAGTTTTTTTGTGTTGAAAACCTTCTTGTTGATCCTCGATAGCAGGTTCGACAGCTGGAACACGCATTTTAAACTTCGATAGCTGCTCGACAGCTTTCGATTGATCGAGATTTATGAGATTTCTATATAAGGAGTCATCGCGATTTCAGATCTCACACCCTTGATCTCTCTCGACAGATTTCAAACCTTTCACCTCCCAAACTCACTTTTCTCTCTCTAAACCTTCACTCCACATGATTTTCGGCCTGTTCTTGCTTCTAATCACTTGGTATGACCTCTCTACCTCTCATTCTTCATGCATTTCATGCATTTAGATCTAGGTTTTGGGTTGTTTTAAAAATTTTGGAGTTTTTCAAAATTGATGAAGGTTCTGTGCAATTTTTGGGATGGGTGTTACTTAAATGAGTTTAAAACCTTATGCATTGCATCACACTCGCATTATAACAATGTTTCATGCATTTAGATGTGTGTTTACTTTGTGCTATGCTATGTGCTGGTAGGTTTGGATTGGGCTGAGCCCATGATGCTTTTAAATTTGCATGTCACATGTTCATGCATTTTCATGCATACGTACCTTCTTGTTTTTATCATTTGATATTAAAACTGCTTGGTACTCTTCTGATTTTCTCCCTCTCTTTCTTTCTTTCTCTTCCCCTTACGTTAGTTGCATCATGTCACCTAAGTGTAAGTCTATTTCGTCACGGAACCCTCTTCGTTCTAGGGCATCTTCTTCTTCTTCTCCATCTGACCCCACTCCCTCTCACGTCTAGTTTCGTGATGAGAAGGCCAAATCGGACTTCTTTTAGAACTTCTTAAATGAGTTTAAAACCTTATGCATTGCATCACACTCGCATTATAACAATGTTTCATGCATTTAGATGTGTGTTTACTTTGTGCTATGCTGTGTGCTGGTAGGTTTGGATTGGGCTGAGCCCATGATGCTTTTAAATTTTCATGTCACATGTTCATGCATTTTCATGCATACGTACCTTCTTGTTTTTATCATTTGATATTAAAATTGCTTGGTACTTTTCTGATTTTCTCCCTCTCTTTCTTTCTTTCTCTTCCTCTTATGTTATTTGCATCATGGCACCTAAGCATAAGTCTATTTCGTCACGGAACTCTCTTCGTTCCGGGGCATCTTCTTCTTCTTCTCCATCTGACCCCATTCCCTCTCACGTCCAGTTCCGTGATGAGAAGGCCAAATCGGACTTCTTTTAGAACTTCTCACGACGCGGCATTCATTTGGAACATTAAGTCATTTTGTCAGACTTCTCTGACACTGACCTGCCCATTTTCATCTACAGTAAGGGTTGGGAGTCACTATGTGGCGCCCCGGTCACGTGCCTTACCATGATCATGCAGGAGTTCTACTCCAATATGCACAGTTTTGATTACTCTATACCTCAGTTTTCTACTCGTGTTCGAGGTATACGCATAGTAGTTACTCCGGAGATTGTTTTCGAGGTACTACACGTGCCTAGGGTAACGCATCCTAACTACCCTGGCTGTGCGTGTCTGAGGATAGTGTCCAAAGACGAACTCGCATCTCTGTTTTGTGAGATACCATCATCTTGGGGTGACCGTCAAAACACCCTTTGCTCGGCCTTTGCTAAAGGTCCGAGATTCCTAAACATGGTAATGACATTTGATCTTCATCCATTGTCTCACTATAACACTATCACAGAGCCTCGTGCTCAATTTTTGTTGTCCCTCATCGAGGATATCTGTATTGACTTTCCTTCACACTTTATACTCTCCCTTATAGATATATATAAAGACACGGTGACTCGTGATAAGCTCATTTTTCCTTCCGCTATCACAAGACTTATTCGCCATTTTTCTGTCTTCTATCCTGAGTCTCCCCATTTTTCATATATGTGTGCCATTGATGCCGTTACCGTTAAGTGGAGTTTTGCACAGCTTTGCTCGAGACAGCCCTAGACACAGACGGCCGCACCTCTAGCTTCTACCGCTCCATCCACCTCTGCTCCTTTTTCTTCAGCGGGTGGAGTGACACTTAAGGCCATCATGGCACAGCTTGTGCGCATGGATGCTCGCCTTGACACTCTCAACGATGAGTTGTGTCGGGTGAACACCTGTGTCGGTCGTATAGCGCGACGACAGGCTGTGATGGGTGGTTACACAGTGGCTTCCTCTCCCAAGGCATTTGAGGATGAGAGTGATGGCTCCGGCAGTGCTGATGATGCTGAGGATGATGATGATGGCTCACCGAGTGATGATGAGATGTCTACTTGATGTACTTACCCCTTTGTCACTCGTGACAAAAAGGGGGAGTAGTTTTGAGATGAGAGTAGTCATACTCATAGGGGGATGGTTAGTTTAGGAGATAAGGGGAGTGTATAGTGAGGGATGTAGTGAGGACTTGTATGTATCTTTTTCTTTCTTTCTCTTTTCTCTATTTCAGATACATTACATCTTGTATATTGGTCTTATGACCATTTTGACATACATTGTACTTATATTTGCTTTATATATATTGATGTATGTTCTTTTACCTATCTCTCCATGTGTTGTTTCTTTTCTATCTTTATACACATGTTTCTTATATAATGTATGTAATCTATTATTTCTGTTTCACACTAAGATGCCTTGATGAGTTTTGTTTAAAGTGTTTCAAAAATACAAGTTGTCAAAATCTACTTGCCATAAACTCTCTTCTTGCAAAGTTTTTCAAGAGTTTGTGTTAGGATAGATTTTATTGTATTCAACAAGTGAATATGAGTTGAGTGATTTATGACTTCTCTCATATCTCATTTGTTTGTTGTGGTTTTGTCACGGATTGCCAAAGGGGGAGATTGTTAGGACATATGTGATTCAATGTTAGGAACATATGTCAACATTTCATGTAATTGGCTAATCCTTTGACAAAACGCACTTTACTTGTAATTGGGTAGATCTAGGATGTGTTTAATGCTTCAAGAAACATGGTTTCAAGTTCAAGTGTTAAAGCCATGCAAGTCTGTCCAAGAATCAAGTGAGAAAGTGCAGGATTTTAAAGCTCGATAGCTAGCATCTATCGAGATTTAAAAGCTTCTAAAGCCCGTGGCTCGGTAGCTAGCTCGATAGATGGCTATCTATCGAGGTTTATGAAATTCAATTTTTTCAAAGCTGATTTCAATCCAATCCGTGGGTATATGTTTGGGCTTTCTTTTCTCACAACCCTAAACATATATAAGGATTATTTTGAGGGCCGTAAAAGGTTACAGAAGTTGCACAAAAGCACTATTACATAAGTGTGAAGAAGAGTGTGACCGAAAACCTAGTTTTGCCCTAGTTCTTCCTTCTCTTGAAGAAGCTGCTGTGTTTGTACATTATAGGGTTTTATGACCAAGCAACTTCATGATCTTCATCGTGTGATGAACTAAAGAACTTTGTAGCTAACATCCTTCTCAAGTTCTTTAGTTCTCAAGTTGGTGAACTAAAGAACTTTGCAGCCAACATCCTTCTCAAGTTTGCGCCGAGAGTTTTGTAACCAAGGAGCTTCTTGATCTTCATCGTCTGGATGAACTGAAGAACTTTGCAGCCAACATCTTCCTCAAGTTGGTGTGTTAGTCACGTACTTGGATCCGTGCATCGATTGGTTAGTCACGTACTAGGAGCTGTGTATTGAAAGGAGAGATTGTCATTACATCACAAGTCCAATTGGGTATTGGGATAAGGATACAACTGTAAGTTGGTATTAGGTACTGGGATTCCTTTTACTTGTAACCGCTTGTATTGATAATAGTGGATTCTCAGGAGTGGTGACCTTAAATTCACCCGATGAGATTTTGCTTTGGTAGTTTTCCCCATTCGTAAACAAATCACCTGTGTCAAATTTATTTTCCACTGCATTTAACTTAGTTGGTGATTTGTTTGTGCTACCATGCTTATTGCATGTAATTGAATCTAATTAATTCACTTGGATAATTAATTGTTTAATTTACCAAAGGGGTCAATACATTTTTGGCCTATCAGTTATCGCTTTACATTTCCGCATTAAATTTTTCGCATGGGGATTATGTAAGTAACTAATATGAAGGTTATGTCTGTGTTGTTTGTTATATGGAAAAGGGCTAAGTGCACAACTGAACATACAACGCACGTCCTACGCACCTATCGTATGTCGCTTGCTTCGTTATGGCCAAATCAAGTATCGTGCCTTTTTTGGGAACCGCTTTGGCATGTAGTTGTTCTACTTACAATTCACATTAGCATGAATAAGCATTTTTTATTTTGGAGTTAAACTTTTTAGAATAGAGATACATCTTTGTATTATGTATTGTTCACATTCGTTACATCTTTTTTCTAATTATATTGTTGATACGATTGTTTGCAATTGTTGGATCATTGCAGATTGTCTAGGAGTCGTACAAGTCTGTGTTAGGTTCCCTGTCCACATATTGTACGGCAGACCAACACATATGGAGGTCTATCGTTCTGCTCATACATTTTTGTGTGGTTGAAGGCCATCACTCCGAATGTGTTCTCCAATAGTTTGGGATGAAGCAAGGCATACCGGTCGATGTCAATACTTCACTTGAACTTCACAAAATAACACTACAAGGCAAGCAAGACAAAAATTGGGCTGTAGAACATGCCACGCATATTGCTAAATGGGCTGTGCACGCCACAATTGTCGATGCACCACTCTTTCAAGGGGAGATAAGCTACAATGATGAGTATATGGTATGGTTTCGTCCCTGCACTCGACGCCATATTACAAAAGAGACCTTAGACTGGGACACTTTGGTAAGTTTACAAAGGCTCTTTTGTTACAAATGTACATTGCTTCGCATAGTTTAGTTCAACCTACTAACACTACTATTGTATACTTGTGAAAAGTTGAATCACATTTGAAGATTCTGGCGAAGTGCGAACCAGGTTCCAAGATCCACATCGATTGTATGGATGCCTTGAAAGCTGTTGAAGAGATTGGTCGGTTGACCTTGGACAATGCACGTGCTGCGAGCAACAAGAGTGAATCGGCTACAGGGCGTGGTCGGCGAGTAGGTGGACGTGGAGGGCATGGAGACCGTCAATTTGGTCAGCATCACACACCTATGCATGACCGCACCATGGAGGAGGCAAGTCAGTCAGTAGATGAGATGTGTTTGAACACTGGTTATGACATAGGCTGCGATGCGACTAGTCTACTACCATCTATGTCACATGATGATGTGGGTCCATCACATAGGTTTGCCCATGGGGACACATCTCAGTCCCCATCCATGGTCTATGATGATACCTGCCCACCTATATCCTCTACTACATCTCCCCTGCCCACCACCCATACGTCTCCCCCACCGACCATTGGCACTACCCCCACAGATGTAGAGATGAGATGAGATTCATGCCCACTCCTAGGCAACCCACCCCTGGTGCTGCCCCCCCCCCCCCCATCCCCTTCTGAGTTTGTGCATACCGAGTTCATCCAGACAGAGATACCCAGCCCCCCACCAGAGGCTTCACACATTGAGGAAATACAGGGTGAACAAATTGTGTTGGTTAAGGATCGACCGCGAAGGTTGCAATAGACTCGGACACATCCTCCTAATTGTGGGACTGGAGATGGTACTATATTTCAATTCAATACTGTTAACATATACATCTCTTTATAGTTAAATGATTTGCATATTAGTATTTGTTTGTGTTCTTTTCAGGCAAGGTGAGACCAGTCAAGAAACCAGTGAGGAGAAGAAAATGGGGATGATTTTTTATATCAAATGGCATAGGTGGAATAAAAAATGGTGCTCTCCAAGTGGTGTGTTTCTCTTAAGAATACTATTTTTAATTCAACTGTGGGCATTTCTTAAGAATAAAATTTTAGCTCATTCTTTTCCTGGATAATTGAGTGGTGGTTTTGAGATGGGATCTTATGAATTGTCATTCCCAATTGTGGGCATTGCACTTTTCTCAGTATGGTTTTGAGTGTGTTACTTTACTTTTGACTAGGGTGAAAAGAAAATGAAGAAAGACTACAAAAACTAAGATGTATTAGGACTAGGAATTAGCCAATGAGACAAACCCAATTTGGGTGAGTTTAAGCTGTATTTGCTTTCAAAGGTCATGATATATTGTAGTAATTTTATTTTATAGAGATATCACTTAATGGCATGCGTTTTGCGTAATCTCTTAGTTGGATTTGTTTTTATGCACATATTCTATTTTAGCTTACCTTATCTGCCCTGCTATAGATGAATCCAAAGGAAACCTAGAAGGATGAGTACTAGTTGTTGTTTTCTGGTCTCGATTTTCTAATTCATGAAGTTTTTTACATTTAGGGGTTTGCTTAGTTATTGTGCACAGCTTGGTTGTGATTTTATGATTCTTCATTGTATTGGTTTCTCGAATTTGATGTTGATGTGGTGTTTTGTGGTTATGGGTTTAGTTAATTTGTTGGTGGGTTTGCTGTTTTGATTCTATCTGAGCTAGTGATTTTGAAAGTGTTGTGATTTTTAGGGTTTTGGGTTTAAGCTTTTAGTTTATGGTTACTGATTAATGATCATGTGACTGTTATTTGGATATATTAAGTGGCATAGGGAATGAAGTATCTTTGTTTTCATAAGAAGTTAATTTTAAAGCTCAAGGTTCTGTTTAATGGGTTTATATTATAAGCCTAGAAAAATTAGAGAGCTGTCGTTTCTGAATTCTTGAATGGATTTAACAAACTCTGGGCAAGCCGAATGGTTTCCTTGTTTCGAAATCGAGCGCATATTACTTGAAATTGAATCTGGTCTATATGTAATTATGTGCTTGTAAAGTTATAGAAGGGCTATCTCTATTCTTGTCAATTGTTTTTACCCATTAAGGGATACTGCTGAAATCTATTTATCCAGAGGCCATATGTAGTATTTGTTGGGGTTTATGCCCTAAAATCTAATTTATTGGTATGTCATAAATAATTAAGTTGTTTAATTATATGAGACTATCTATAAATGAACTAATGAGACATTATCTTAGTCCATAAGATGCATTGTATATGATTTAGTCACAGAAGATGTAAATCACAAGTTCCTTGTAAACTCAAAATGTAGTTCGTAGTCGGTGATGAAATTAAGCGTTTCATCTGCGAAGACTATAACATATCAACTACGATGATTTGTCTTGATCATGGAAGTGGAGACTTCTAGTTGGTATGTTGATATGTTTTAAGAGTTAAGACATATTGAACTGGATCGCTGTGAGATTTATTATTTTCCTAACGACTGTTAAATGAATAATAAATCTCACGATTTCTATTTACATGAACTCTAAATCCTGATAGAATAATGGACTTGATTATGAGATGTAGTTTGCTTTGATATATCAGGAGTGAGATTTATAAGTCACGGTCAAAACCTCAGTATGTTGGGCTGCCGCATTTAGTGTTGATGGAACATATATTCTCAAGATAGAATTCATAATTTCTTAACGGAGACATAAAATATTCTCTTGAGATAAGTTTAATGAGTTTGGTTATTTAAGAGAGTTGGGCCCAACCATTTTAGTAAGTTGTTACTAAAATATATATTTATGGAATTGGATTTCATAAATATATATTGAATAAAATAAAGGATTAAACCGGGTACTCAAGGATTAAGATGTAGTAATCTTCAAAGTGGTAGTCTATTTCATGACTTTATATTACTACGAATATTTTAATGAAGGGGTTGCATGTATAATAAAGTCTTAGGATATAATTTATAGATAAGGCCTAGAGTGCAACTATATTTATATAGTGGTATTAAATATAGTTAATGGTAACTTTGGACTTGTCAAAAGTTGATAGAAAAGCCCAAGGCCCATTGGAGCTAGTGTCTTATTGGTCCCTTTTGGTCCCACTCCAAGCCACATACTAGAGCCCAATTGGAATGGCCCAAAAGGCTAGCCCAATTAGATAATCAGTTGTATATAAGGAGAGAAACATACAGAATTTCATAAGTGCTTTTTCATAAGGTTAAGATGAAGGTCTTTCATAAGAGAGTTCTCATAAGGAATGAAATAGTTTGTATGTGAGTGTTGGACACTCATTATTCTCTCCTTGGAAACTGATTGAGAGACCACACATCTTGGGTATCAAGTGGAATTGGAGTGAAGATTAAAAGTCTTCCCAAGAACTTCTGATCTTCGGTTTTGAATTTCACCGCACCAAGGTACGCTTTCTTGTTCTCAAATTCTGATACTTACATAGTACATGTTATCAATTGCGAATGAAGTAGATCCGTTAATTTTTCCGCTGCGCACATGCATATTTCCAACAAATGGTATCAGAGCGGTCTTCAATTTCGAATTGTATAACATGTTTTATGAGTTTTGGAATTAGAGATTGTAGTTTCATATTGTTTAAAGATTATGCATTTAATTTTCTTCATGGTTATTGAAAACTATGATTT
>JARYZH020002677.1:0-14303 GCA_030021035.2 Notholithocarpus densiflorus
ATTTATGGATCATCATAACTTCAATCTTAAAGTAAGAAAATTACAAAACTAGAACACTTGGTCACAAATGTGACTAAGTTTGAACATTTGAATGTGACCAAATGTGACTAAGTTTTGGACCATCAAAACTCCAGTTCTAAACTAGGAAAATTACAAAACAAGAGCACTTAATCTCAACATGTGTCATAGATTATAAAACACGAACCTAAACTAGAAAAATGGCTTGACTTTATGAACCATCTCATTCCATCCACTTGTAACACTTTCTTGAGTCAAGGGACCTGCACTTGCAACACTTCCCTGAGTCAAGAGATCTCCTGCACCATTAATTTTGTCGTTGGAGCTTACAACACTTGATATACTCTCTAAATGTGATGCTAATGCAACACTTGTTGATGAGCCTCCCTGATGTGATGTAGAACTTGTAGAAGCCGACTACAAAA
This sequence comes from Notholithocarpus densiflorus, assembly GCA_030021035.2. Taxonomy (NCBI): domain Eukaryota; kingdom Viridiplantae; phylum Streptophyta; class Magnoliopsida; order Fagales; family Fagaceae; genus Notholithocarpus; species Notholithocarpus densiflorus. The sequence continues at coordinate 444 of JARYZH020002677.1, forward strand.
AAACCAATTACACATTACACATATCACAAGCTTAGCATTAAAATTATCAAATCATGCATCTAAACTATTATTAATATCAAAGTAAAATATATAATTGTAAATATCTTTACCATTAAAAGTTGTGTAAAACTAGTAATATTTCCAGAAGAGATATCCTCAGTTTTCTTTTGTGCCATGATGTCATGTGCATATATTTCCTGTAAAAATTGTATTAGTTTAGCAACAATAATAGTATACTATATTAATGTGTAAAATAAAATAGAATGGTGAAAATAAGGATAATTTAGAAGATTACCTCCTGCATTTTTCTTTTCTTTGTTTGCTTCTTTGATGTGCCTTCCTTTGGTTTTGGCATCTTTTCTATCTATGATTTTGTCCTACGCTTTTTATTACGATAAATCTCCCTTTTCTTTATCCCTTTTGGTACAATCGTAATCGACGAACATAATTGATCTTCTTTGTCTGCAAAATTGGTGGAAGGCTTAATGATGTCTTCTTCTACATTAGCTTTGCAATTCCTAAGGTCACAAAGTTTTTTTTTTTTTTTTTTTTCAAATCTATAATTGCTAAGCTTAGAATATTATGGCTTTCTTTAGTTTCACATGCCTCATTCACCAATTGAATATATTTTGGACATAAATCTCGATACCGATCTACATATTCCAGTCAAGTATCCGGCTTAATGTTATGTGTTGTGCAATTTTTTCCGCTTCCATCTTTTGCATCTCTTCTCTACCTCTTCATGATATATCTATTAGGAATCAACTTGATATCCAATACATCAAGAACTTTCAAACCATGCCTACATAAAATACCAAATGACTTAAACTTTCTGCAACTATAAGATAAAGTCTCATCTAATGGATTCCACATGACTTCATATTTTCCATATTGATTGAAAACTCCAACCACATAACTATGTGTTTGACTCACATTACGTTCTAGGATGGAAAGTGTCATTACCTCTTCAACTTCTATTTGAAATAAATCAAACAATGTAGGCGTGTACACTGTTGCTACTTGGTTAAGCATAGGAAAGCTTTTGAGCTTCAATCTTGGAAATTTATGTCTAGAGTTGTATTCTGCTTCTAACTCTTTATCTCGCTTTTGATTGACAACTCTTTCAAAATGAGTGAAAAACTCTACTATATTGAGATCAGTATGTAAGCAATCCTTCAAGTCAGCATTGAAACTCTAACTAAGCTGGGTTGTCTTCATTCCTGCAGTGAAAGTTCTCTTAATATATGCTTGGGCCCATTTTTCCTTCAATTTAAATAGATCAATTAGCCATTTATTTTCATGAACATCATACTTATCCAGCATTTCATTCCAAGCTGTAAGAAACTCATCTTCACCATCATACTCATAGATACATGCTAAGAAATCATCATTAAATTAAGACTCATTTTTGAGTAAATGACCCAAGTGTTTCTCAGCATTCTGCCACATATGCCAACTATACAATGCATGACATGTCTTAGGCATGACTACTTTTATTGCAGCTAACATTGCTGCATCTTAATCTATGAAAATAGTGATTGGCTTCTTTTCAGACATTGCTTCTAAGAAGGTCTCAAATAACCATACAAAAGATTCAATCGTTTCATCATATAAAAATGCACCTCTAAATACAACAGTTTCTCTATGGTGATTGAGACCCAAAAATACTCCAAGTGGCCTTGCATCCCTATTTGTACTATATGTTGTATCAAACGTTATTACATCACCGAAGTGGCTATAGTCAATGATCATTCTTGCATCAGCCCAAAAGATATTAGTAATCAACTCTTCACAGTCCAATTGAGTAGCGAAATAATATGAAGGATTTTCCTTAAGTTGACGACTGAAATATCTTCCCAAGCTAGCAACTTCCCCATGCTCTATGTCTCTCTGTCGCTTAGTGCATAAATAGTTTTTATGATCTTGCATGGTAAAACCAAGATTATCATATCCACCGCCTTGCTTACTAAGAAGCTCATAAGATTGCTTTAATCTTAATCCCGATTCATGTGCCAAATCAATTTCAATAGCATGAGTTGCAGCCACTTTCCGTTGTGATGGCATCATGTGCACAGTTGATGGGAGGTGGAGATAGTGGTTATGCTCAGCAATAAATTCATCCACCACATATTTTTTATTATCTCGATTAAGTACAATAACCAAACGTGCTTCACAACCGCATCTTGTTTCTGCTCGTGGATTCTTTATATTCTGATCTCTCTTGTCTTTGCCTCGAACTCCCTCCTTCGCGCACACAAATCTCCTTGAAGTAACCACTCCAGTCTTTTTACATTTATTTACATACTCTTTTCTAATATTAAAACCAGCCTTTTTGCTATGTTCATTATAAAAATCATATGCAATCTCATCTGCTTCAAACTCCATCCCTTTAAATGGGGTAGATTCCATGGGCACATTAGAAGGAACATGTATTCCCATCATTATCCCTAGAAAAAATTGACTATAAATTTATTGTAACTTTCACCTATCATTTGTTTTCAAAACAGAGATGTTGTAAAAAAAAATGAGACAAAGTAAAAATGAAAGAGTAGCCAGAGTAAAAATGAAAAAGTCATTGGAAGCAAGGGAAAATTTGGCTGCTAAATGAACAGTAGAGTTACGGCATCTTCTAATCCAACTAAAATTGCAAGAAACAAAAGACATAGCCAAGTCTTGAATGTCAGCAATCAAATGGGAAATAGACCAGGCATAACAGGGACCATTGGTGTGGATAGACCAGGCAATCAAATATGCCATATACTAATGAAGATTCAATCTTTATCTCAAAAAAAAAAAAAAAAAGATTCAATCTTTATCTCAAAAAAATAAAAAAAAATACTCCAAGAATCATCTAGCCATTATAAAGATTCAATCTTTATCTCAAAGAATTAAAAATAAAAGTTCAGATAGACTCTAGCTTGCATCCAGCCATCAAAACAACAGTATAAACTCACCAAGACAACAATATAAATGCAGAAAAATGAGATGGACTCCAAGAATCATCCAGCCATTATAAAGATTCAATCTTTATCTCAAAAAATTAAAAATAAAAGTTTAGATAGACTCTAACTTGCATCCAGCCATCAAAACAACAATATAAACTCACCAAGATAACAATATAAATGCAAAAAAATGAGATGGACTCCAAGAATCATCCAGCCATTATAAAGATTCAATCTTTATCTCAAAAAATTAAAAATAAAAATTCAGATAGACTCTAACTTGCATCTAGCCACCAAAACAACAATATAAACTCACCAAGACAACAATATAAATGCAGAAAAATGATCAAACATCAAATAAGATAAGCATAAACAAGTTTTACGGATATACCTCTGTTTTGGCAAGATAGAAACAGAGATGTGCTCTGAACTTGTTCTCTAAACCTTCTGTGAAGCTTTGAGCGTGCACGTTTGGTTTTCACTTTTCCCTCTTGAAAGGTTTTTTTTGTTTTCCAGTAGAATTTGTCCGGTTGAGTTAAACAACCCTCTAGTTTAAGTGTTTAACCACAGTTAAGTGTGTGTTTACATTTTAATTGACGTGGCACGTTTTTGACCCTTGATAGTTTTCAAAATGATCTTGTCCGTGAATTGGACACTCTCCATTTCAAAGGGAAATGGAGAGGATCCGGATCCCTTACCCCTAAGGCTAGTAGACCTTCACCCTGCCCACGAGTCCACAAATCTTATATAAACTAATGGGTCCCAATGTATGTTATTCTTGAGCTAGTGTTAGCAGTGTGCGTTGATATTCATTATTGGCAGACTTCCAAAAACCTTTTTCTTTTTTGTCAAAAAAAAAACCTTTTTCTTTTAGTGTGCATTTGGATTGGGATGGAAAATTAAAATTATTTTACTATTCAGCTTATTTTTAGTACTATTTATGGGCCTCACTGTACTATTTCAACTAACTTTTACCTTTATTTACAATACTTTCAACAATAAATTTTCAATTTTAGTAAAATAAACGGTATCCAAACATTCTCTTAATGATCTTTAACATGGCATCATAGAAGTTGTAAATGGAAATTGACAAGTCTGACATGATTGGCCAATGTGGAAAGTTATTATAATATTCGGCAATTTGCTCTAACTACAATCAAATTAGTGTAATCAATAACAGAGCTTCTTAGGATTTGTTGACAATAATCTTTCTAGGAACTGATGAATTATCTTCCCAACAATTTATAAAACTTAAAAAATAAAGGGGAATGCTAATGAATGCCTTTAAGATATTTAAAAAAAAGTTTTTATGAGAATAGAAAAAAAAAAAAAGCAATTAATATTTTTATAATTTTTTTCATTTTCCATAAAAATGATGTCAAAATTTTCCTAAAATAAATTTTTAACTAATATCCTAAGGGAATTTGTTAGCATGACCCAAAAATAAAACTAATTTAGTTTTTTTTTTTTTTTTTTTTAAATTTTATTTTAATTTTTAAATTGAAAATAAGAGGTCGTTTTTCTTGTGGTAAGTAACGTAGAGGCTTCTATAAATGGAAAATTTCTTCTTTTGCCTTTTTTGGTAAGTGACTAAGAGCATCGGTATTCGGCCTTCTCAAAGCTTTAATATTAATATGCCAGCATTAAAGCAGAAAAACACATGCAGGATTGTATAATAAAATAATAAAATATATTTATTTTCTGATGCTTCTACTCTCTCCCCTTTCTCTCTCTCTCATTATGTCATTTCTCTCTCCTTCTTCCTACTCTCCTACTCAGTTTTTGTTCTGCTCAAGGAGAAAGTATATTATGTTTCGGTAATATCAACTCAACATCTGTTTTGGTATTTCTTATTCAATAAATGAGTGACACCTGTTTCAAAAAACCATATCAGACTATCGGGAAGATAAATTAATCATTTATTGGAGTAGTCTGATGTGGTTTTTTGAAACATGTGTCATTCATTTATTGAGTAAGAAATACCAAAACAGATGCTGAGTTGGTATTACCGAAATATGGTATACTTTCTCCTGCTCAAGACCAGTCTCAAATTGACTCATCTTCTTCTTATTCTTCTTTCTCAAAATCCCAAACTCACTGTCACGTCATGGCCACACCATCAGCTTCTTCCTCATTATCTTCAGAAAACCACTTCTGGCGAGCTCTACTGGCCTCTTCAAACCCGAAACCCATCGGCACTTACTTCCTCTCTCTCTCTCTCTCTCTCAGATCGGCATGGAGACAACCCCATCAGATTGGTGTGGCTGTTGCGGTGTGTTTTTTGTGGAGGAATGGTTGCTGCGGCGGTGAGATTGATGCGGTCGTGGGTGGTGATGGGTTTCTAATCGGTTTTTGATGATGGGTTTTGGTTGTGGGTCGTTTTGGTCATTTTTTAGTTGAGTTAATTTGGGTATGGGTGGTGTTTGTGTTATTGATGGTGGAAATTGTGGTAGGCTAATGGGTTGTGGCTTGTGGTGGTTGAGTTGTGGCGGTGGCTTTTTATTTATTATTTTTATTTTCTCTGGTAGTGGTGGGTTTGATGAGTGTGGGTGTGGGCGTGGGTGTGGGAGTGGTTGGGTTTTGTGACTTATGTGGTGGTAGTGGTGGGGGGTTGCCGTGTTGGTTGGGGGGTAGGTTTCACTATGTTTACTGTTGTGTTGTGGGTTAGGTTCATGGTCGTGGTGGTGGGGATGGGTGATTGATGGTGGTGGTGGTTGATGTGGGTTGCGGTGTAGTGGTAGTGGCGTGGTGGTAACAGTGGCAGTAGCATTGTTGTGATTATGGCTGTTGGTTGCTTCAAGGATGAGGGAGAAAGACAGAGAAATAGTATTAAAAAAAAGAATAAAAAAGAATATTTAAATAAAATAATAAAAAGAAAAAAAGAGTTTGGAATGTTTGGTATATTGTAAAATTGTATTGTATAATAGATAAAATAGTTTTTGAAATGGTTAAAGAGGATAATTTGTAGAAATCGGATGCTAATGCTCAAAAAGGCTTCTATAAATGGAAATTTCTTGTTGGATGATTAACAAAAAAACTTCACCCTTGGCTTAGATGGTCACTTCACAAGTACAAAGTTCCTGTGGGGTGAAGAAACAGGAGTCAAAGTTCAAGTCTCCAAGAGAGAGTTTTACACATACATATATAATTTATATTAGATTATGGTAGAATTTCTATCTTGTATTAAATATATATATATTTATATATATATTAAAGGATGCCTTAAGTGTATTTATTAGTAAACCATTTTAGAAAAATTTAAATAGGAAAAAATGAAAAAGAAATTAATGTTTTAATAGTTTTTTCTAATTTTCATAAAAGTTTTGTCAATTTTGTTTTTTAAATTGTAAAATGATTAAATGACACTCGTTAGCATTTACTGTATATAATAAATGCAACTTGCAGAATGTAATTTTACTTTTTTTTTCATTCTCGAAAAATAATTCTACTTTGTTTGTGGCATTTTGGCTTTATTTGGGGTCGGTAAATAACAAAACACCATAAAATCACACAATAAATTTCAACTGCTTTTGCAATTCACGTAAAGCCTAATTGAATTTTCTTCAAATTAAAAGACAAAATTATTTTAGCCAAGAAACTCATTCCTAAGACTCTCTGCATTATAAAAACAGCAAAATTAGATATAACTCTAAACAATGTAACAATGTTGTTAAAGTTTTTATTTTTATTTTCGGAAAGGACAATGTTGTCAAAGGTAATAAACTAAAATAACAAAATTTAAACTTAACGGGAAAAAAAATGACAATTCATTAAACTTGTTAATGTAAATTGTAATTTTTTCCCCCTAAAAGAGTTTAAATCATTTTTGGATCATGAGATTATGTTGTTGTTTGGTATTTGTTAATTATTAATATATGTATGTACATTGTACATAGTTGTTTGGTATTTGTTAATTATGTCTGATTTTGGTGTATTCTCTTTTTTATCGTTATCTATGGTGGCTTAATGGAGGAAATTAAATAGAGAACAAAAGATAAGATTGGATTAATTAGAGGTAATCTAGGCCTCCTTAAAAGTAACTCTTTAGAAGATAATTCTAGTGCCTTTATTTAATTCTATAGTGGGGGATTTATACAAATCCAACCAACAATACAAATGAAATTTAAGCAACATTAACCACAAAATAAGAGATACTGTCCTCAAAATAACACACTAACTTTAACCTTTAGGGTATGACTTGTGTCTAATGAGAAGTGGATACTGGACACATTAGAATACAGTCCAAGCTTTCACTTAAAAAAATACGGACACGTGTCCAAGCCTTCACTTAAAAAATATTGGTGGTCCCATCTTCCTCGTAACAGGTTCCAATGCAAAACCAGGTAGAAATTAAAGACCACAGATATGAGGCAAGGAGGAGGCATGATTCACAGCCAACTCGCCACGCATCACCTAACCCAGTACTCGAAAGAAGTCACCTACCAGTCCTACCCCAGTTCTTGAAAGAAGTAATGAGTGAGGGTGAGAGAGTGAGAGAAGGGTGATACACAGTGTTCTCGTTATTGAGAGAGAGAGAGAGAGAGAGTTCTATAAATTCACGTCATGATCAGTTGATCACATTTATCATTCATGTCTCTCTCTCTCTCTCTCTCTCTGAACCTATAAGCGATTCTCCTTCGTCGGAAAAGGAGAAACAGTGAGCCATCTCTCTTTTTTGTTTTCTTTCTTTATTTTTATTTGGAAAATAAGGTTCGTGTTTATCAGAGTTGGCCCATCTTCGTTTCTTGATTTCTCACAAATTTTTAATCGATCTATGAGTTTTTATTTTGCTTTCTTTGCACTTCGTTTCTGTTTCTAAATTTTTGTTTTGTGACACCATGACGAGGATCAGATTGTCTTTACGACTAATGGTTGCGTAAATAAGCACGTACGGCCTTTCACAGCACTTTATTTGTCGATTTCTCAGATCATATATATATTTATAGACGTAGCTCTTAAATACCTATGAGATTTTGAGTTTCCAATATCTATATGTATTACTTTGCGTTTGTGTTTGATTGTGATTTTTGATGGTGTTAAATTGTTGATCAGAGTAGTTAGGCCATCTTATCTAAGCTTTCATAGTGTGGTGCAACTCTGTTCTTTATTTTTTTGAGTGAATGAATGGGATTTGGGTTGCATATATAGTTGGAATTTGATTAATAGAGCAGTAGCTTTGCATTTTGGTTCATATTTGCACATGTACAGCGCAGTGACATTTAGACGAGTCGCAAGTTGGCCATACACGGTCTTACACAGCACACAACGTGCGAGAGATTAGAACAGTCGGAATCCGCCGGTCTTGTCGGAGTTGGGTTGGCTTAAATCTTGACTTAATTGGTATTCTGCCCGATTTAGTCCCGGCGGATCGAGCAAGCTTCAGTGGCGGAGCCACCATAGTAGCAGGGGGCCATGCCTTCCAAACTTTAATTCACACACATATGCCCAAAAAACTTTTAAGTGAACTGATGATTGGACTCTGTCCTAAATTCTAATTAAAATTTTTGTATATTTATTAATAATATTTGATGATTTTAGTTCTAAACAATGATTCGGCCAAAAATATTATAATGAAAAGAAAATTAGTTTGTACTAGTGCTACGATTCGGTAGCATCAGTCGAACCAAAAAAATGTTAAATACTTGTTGAATATATATATATATATATATATATATGTGTGTGTGTGTGTGGGCGCACGCGCACGTGTAATATGCAGTGCAAAGTTGTGTTCGTGTTATTATTATTATTATTTTTTTTTTTTGGTCAACCATGGAAATATCATAAAACTAGGAATTAATCAGTCGGTTACAACGCAAGTTAACTTTATCAGAAGCTAAAATTCTTTCCACCACAGGCGGTGGATACAAAAAGACAATAAAAGATGCTAAGCTACTTGCACCTAACTTGGCCATCGCATCAGCGCATTGGTTGGCCTCCCTATAGATGTGGGTTATTTACTTGTTGGGAATCTCTCTCACCAGGTTCCTACAATCAATCAGAAGTGGTTCCATTAACAAATTAGTAGAATTATTGTTCATGAGCAAGACAACACTTAATGCATCCAACTCAATGATGAGGTTGTTCAGCCCATTTCCTTTGCTAATAGAAGACCATCTCTGAGTGCCCACAATTCTACCATACAGCTATTGGTGCAACCAAGGGGCCTAGCATAGCCTTTTAACCATTGCCCATCATGGTCCCTGATCACACTGCCCACCCACCCCCCCCTGCAAGTCCAGGATTACCAAGGGCAGACCCATCAGAATTAAGTTTCGCCCAACCCACTGGAGGCTTCTCCCAACCCATGGCAACTATAGATTTGGCTTTAGGCAGCTTGGCGTTCAACCCAATGGAGAAGAACTCAACACTATCTTTGAGTGTCTGTGCTATTATTGGAATTACATAATGTGCATTTGTCTGTATTTATAAATGCTTTGTTTGTCACATCACATGCAAGGATATATAAAGCTCATTTTATTTCGTCTCTTACAGTTGAATTGGTCACATTCAACAGGACCCTGAGGTATGCTGAAGGATACACTACAAAAAATTGGACCTATAGTGGCGTTTTCTATAAACGCTGCTATAGGCATATCTATAGCTGTGTTCAAGGAGACTTATAATGACATTTTAAACAAATGGGTCTATAGCAGCGTTTCCAAGGGCCTATAGTGGCGTTTGTCAAACGCCACTATAGGCACTTTTTATTTTAGTTTTTTTTTTTTCCTTTTTCGGTTGGTTTTTTTTTTTTTTTTTTTTTTTTTTAAGAGATGGAGAAGAAAAAAAATACCTATAGTGGTGTTTGACAAATGCCACTATAGGCCCTTGTAAGAACAGGACCTATAGTGGCATTTGACAAACGCCACTACAGGAACTTTTTATTTTAGTTTTTTTTTTTTCCATTTTCGGTTGGGTTTTTTTTTTTTTAATAAGAGCTAGAGGAGAAAAAAGATCTATAGTGGCGTTTGACATTATAGGCCCTTGACCTATAGTAGCGTTTGTCAAACGCCACAATAGGCCCTTGTAAGACCAGGAAACGCCACTATAGCCAACCACCCAAAAAAAGAAAAAAAAAAAAAAAACAAAACAACTTTAAGAAGAATCCGACCAAAAAAAATTAAAATAAGGGACCTATTGTGGCATTTATCAAATGCCAATATAGGTCCAAAAAGTGCATATCCTACAATATTCTATAAAATAAAAAAATAAAAAAATAAAACAAATGGGTTCAAGCTTAAACAAATACTATGGCATATTCTAGGAATATATCATAAAATATTCTATAGCATATTCTACAATATTCCTAAAAAAAAAAACTTGAATTGGTTTCAGTGTAAACAAAAACTATGGAATATGCCATAGAATATTCTGTGACATATTTCAAAATATTTAGTTGTAAATAAATAAATAAATATAAATATATATTTATATATATTATGAGAGATGTTACGTCCACAATATTTTCATAACAAATCATAGGTAGTTAGTTGTTATTGGTTCAAATTTGAACCTAACACTAAAATTACTTTTTTGCTTTAACAATAATAACCAGTAACAACCTGCCACTTAAAATTTGTTGTAAAAATTTTGTGAAAATATTGTTCACATATCATTTCTTTATATATATATATATATATATATATATATATTTTATATATGAGAGATGCTACGTTCACAACATTTTCACAATATTTTCACAACAAATCATAGGTAGTTAGTTGTTATTGGTTCAAATTTGAACCTAACACTAAGATTACTTTTTTGCCCTAACAATAACAACCAGTAACAACCTGCCACTTAAAATTTGTTGTAAAAATATTATGAAAATATTATGATATATCATATTTATATATATATACACACACACGTATACATACTTATCATTTCTCTTTATTTATATATATATATATATATATAAATTTAAAAAAACATTAAAACCCCCACCTACCCTCACTCTCCCATATCTCTCCCTTATCTCCGATTCTCCATGCCAAGCCTCAGACTTTCATTCTCTATTGTTTTTGTTTTTTTGTTTTTTTCCTTTCTTTCTTTTTCTCCCTTATCTCTCCACGCCAAGTCTCAGACTTCCTTTCTCTTTTGTTTTTTGTTTTGTTTTTTTTTTTTTTTCTTTCCTTCTTTTTCTCCCTTATATCCACTCCTCCATCTTTCTTCTTTTCTTTTTCTTTCACTCTTCTTTCACTTCACACCTGAATTGATTATTTTCTCTTCCTCTCCATTTTGATTTTATTTCTTTTGTTTTATTTGTGGTGGTGTTAATGTTTGTGGATTTTGGATTTGTAGATGGTGTTGCAGCTTATTGATTTTGTTCAAATTTGTAGATGGTGTTTGAAGCCATTGGTTGTATAGTTGCAGGTAAGCATTTAAAAAAAAAAAAAAAATTTATGATTGTTTTGGTCTATTTATTTTTTGATAATAGTTTTGGTCTATTCCTTGTTTGCTGTCAACTTTGTTTCGTGGGTCTCTGAGATTTCTGATTAATTTTTGTTAATTCTTTGGCTTTTTATTATTTTTTATTATTGATAGGTCTATCTCAAGTGTGATAATATCTTTGTTAATAGAAACAAGAAAGTAGTAAAAAATTCAAAATCAATTTGATGATTTCTTTTTGCAGGTTGGTCTGTGGTGGCTGAATGTGTTGGGGTGGAGTTGCTATTTTTTTTTTTAATTTTTGGATGTGAGCATGTTGTGTTTGTTTTTGAATTTTTTAGGTGGGTTTGTGCTTCATTTTGAATTTACTGGGATAGCTATAGTGTTTGTATTTGGAGTTGCTATTTTATTTTATTATTATTTTTTTTTGGATGTGAGCATGATGTGTTTGATTTTGAATTTTTTTAGGTGGGTTTGTGTTTCATTTTGAATTTGCTGGGATAGCTATAGTGTTTGTATTTTGTTTTGTTTTGTATCTTTTAATTTAATTAAAATTGTAATATTAATTTAATTACAATCTTAATTCAATTAAAAAAAACTTTTTCACGTCAAAAAAAAAAATTCTTTTGATTACCAAAAATTAATTTTTGGTAATCAGATTTTTTTTTTTTTGGGTGGTTTTTTGGCTATAGTGGTGTTTGTAGAGTCTATAGTGGCGTTTCACTATAGGCAGCAAAATCAAGAGCTTGAGCATTGGACTGGAGAGCCAGTCCCATATGGAAACCGAAACCTCTATCTTTTTGATAACTGGGTAAGAATCCATCAACTACACTGATTATATTGTCATTCTTGACTATCATTAACTAATTTTGACTTAACAAATGGTCTTTTTCATGAATTCTCGGTTGGATTTGATTTATAAATCAAAAAACTTGAATTTGTTTGGATTTGAATTAGTAAAATTTTCAATAAGTAATCCATTGATTCCATTCTAACCCACAAAATTAATTGTTGAAAAATTATTTATTTAAAATTTACGTATTTATTTTGAATTTAGAGATTTGTTGTTTTGATTTATTTTGATAATGTTAGAATATTATATTTAATTGTTTTAATTTCTTCATTTATATAATTATAAGTTTAATTAGTTGAATAAAAAAACTCTCTTTTTTTTGTTGAGTATTTTTTATTACACTTAACAAAATTACCTCAACTCATCCTAAGCTGGTCTTTATGAGTTTATTTATTTTTAATAGGATTAATAGGGGTTGAGTTGATTAGGGATTTCTCAATTCTAAGGCAACGAATTAGGTTGAATAATATCCTAAATCTAATCCAACCAAACTCATGCACACTAATATTAAACATTTTTTTAACAAAGATACTAATAATACTGGTTCTGTTTCTTTTTTAAAATAACAGTTCTATAAAATGTGTTTAGAACGGTGATAAGCTCTCATTCATGAAAGAGGTGGGGGAGATCTTAGAGCTTGATGGCAAATCTGTTGCGAATATCCTAGTAATTACAGAAGTGGCAGCTGAAATTTTAACAATGAAAAATGGGTTGAAGTTGACATGGCCATCTGAATTAGTTGTGCATGTTCCCCCAGAGCTCTCACATAATATTATGCGAGAGCTCTGAGGGAACATGCACAACTAATTCAGATTATGCGAGAGCTCTGGGGGAACATGCACAACTAATCGTCACGGTAATTTCGCTTGCCTTTGTCATGGAGAACTGTGTCCATATAACTGTCGTAATTAGCATCTTGCTTGGAGATTTGAGTCGAGAGAGCTTAAATCTGTGACCCTAATGGTATCTACTGCTACACCTGCAAGTAATAAGATGCTTTTCAAACATTTCTTTCAGCTAGAATAAAGTTCCAAAATTTGTTGGGAATATGTGTGGCAGGTTTTTCCTATTTTCATGAGGAACAGTGAGTTGTACTCTTTACAAGTTATGATCTAATGCATCCCATTTTATGTTAATAAAATAAAAAATCACTATCTGATCTTGATTGCACGTGTACGTGCCACTTATCCAAGAGCGTCGCACACCTCGCATGCATATATATGCATATTATAGAGCTATGTGTCCAATAATAGCACATTATGTAATTCCAATAATAGCACGAACACATTTTTGCACTGTACATTACACACACACACATATATATATATATATATATATATATATATTCAACAAATATTTAACATTTTTTTGGTTCGACTCGTTCTACCGAATCGTAGCACTAGTACAAACTAATTTTCTTTTCATTATAATATTTTTGGCCGAATCATTATTTAGAACTAAAATCATCAAATATTATTAATAAATATACAAATATTTTAATTAGAATTTAGGACAGAATCCAATCATCAGTTCACTTAAAAGATTTTTGGGCATATGTGTGTGAATTAAAGTTTGGAAGGCATGGCCCCCTACTACTATGGTGGCTCTGCCACTGAGGCTTGCTCGATTTGCCGGGACTAAATCGGGCAGAATACCAATTAAGTCAAGATTTAAGCC